>CM065589.1:600421057-600492706 GCA_033119425.1 Bufotes viridis | reverse complement strand
ACATGCTGCCCCTCACCTGCCCCCTCATATATGAGCTCCATATGCTGCCCCTCACCTGCCCCCTCATGCAGCATACGGGTGTTAATACCCGACACTGCAAAAGGTTTATTATGTGTATGTACCTTTAATTTATTTCCTGGTACAGGCCTGCAGGGGTAGTGTCTACTACAGCCACTAGAGGGAGACAGTGCGCCCACTATATATAGGTAGGCCCAAGCATAGTAGAGGTAGTCAGTGCAGACAGTGGAGTCTGTGAAGTGTGTGCAGACCGAGTCGTCTGTGTGGGATCCTGTAATGTCCTCAGCAGGTAGCAAGGGAAATCCTCCAAGTGTAAAGAACCGAGGATAGAAGCCGTCTAAGAGGTATTTGGGCCTTGGATGATAAAGTAACCCAGGAATAGACAGGTCAGAAGAATTGCAGTCACCTGAATCTATAGAACCTGAGGAAATAGCGGAGAGTCAGATCCCTGTGCAGATTTAGGCCGGCGACATTCATCTGTGATCTCTTCATCCGAAACTACTCTGCAACTGCTATGTATTAAGGAACCGCGCTTCCATCCATGTATGTGTATGAGTAAAAACGTAACCGTTGGAGATCTACAAATATAGGGTATGATCTACCAGATACACTCATCGCTAAACTGTGAATACTATAATAAGAGGGGCCTTATTGGGTAAGAATTAACGGTTATTTAGAACTTTTAACATATTATATGGTCACTCTCACACTAGATGATCATTCCCTGTGTCTATAGGGCTGACTAAGGTGGGACCAGATGAGGTATCCGGGCTTTAGGGGTCTAGTATTTTCACCCTGCGGGGGGCTCACTATATCCTGACCCTGCAGCTCACTAGTTGGGGTAGACCCTATGTGGCTGTAGTCGGAGCACCCGCCCCGAAAAGGGCGACCCCCAGCCTCTGGAACCTCGGCTCTGTCTAACTCTCCCTCCGCTTATACTTGAAGCTCTGAAAGCCCTATTGGTAATAATCGTATGCGACGCGTTTCGCCACTAAAAAGTGGCTCCTCAGGGATATAGACTGGTCAGGGGCAGAGTAGATAGAGAGTGACGGCTTTAAATACTCACACTGAGCCCTCCCTGAGATGCATTTGGCCAATCTTGGCTTATTTCATCAGAGGGGCGTGTGGATTAAACCACAAAATTCACGCCCAGATACACTGCGTCCAGTCACAACCCTCCGGGGCGGGGGAGCGCCGCTGATGTCACACTGTGAAACAGTGTGCGGCACTCACCACCGCGCCTACCGGAAGTGACCTAATCAGTGGGCGTTCCTGTTTCCATGGGGAGGAGCGGTCTCAGTCCGACATCTAACAGCCGCATCGCTCCATTATGTCACTGATGAAAACCCATGACAAAGACCTCTCTGTCTCCGGCTACAGCCGCTTATTTACATTCTGCAGGGATTAGTGCAGGAAGGGTTTAACCCTTTATTAAACTGCGCGAACTCAAACCGGACGTGTTAATGGTTTGTGTTGTTTTATTAACAGGGCTGATGTCATTGGGTGACGGCAAGCAGCCCGACAACACTGACCTAGTAGTTTGCAAGGGGCGTACTTTGCCCCCGCATTACCCGTAACACCTCGGGACCTTTCATTCTTGTTCTATATGGTCCTCAATGAGACCAGCAGGTCTATGTCAGTTACAGTTGTAGTGAATTGAGTAATATCGAGGCCCCCAATAGTCAGGGGCCCAATACAATCCATAATACTGGTTCACATCCTCTAGGGGCGTATTACATGGTGGCCATATATAGTGATCAGATACAGATTCACAGGTTCTCAGATTTTGGACAGACACCTTGCATAGAAACCCTTGGTGAGAGGGTATGATCCATTACCAGCCGTTGTCGGAGGGCATGCCAGGTCATAGGAATGGTTTGTAGGACAGATATTCATTGAGTCCCTTTGGTGTCACACAGTCCATCCTATATATCCACTTGGCTTCCGCCCTCAGGATCGTTTTGTCCCAATCTCCTCCCCTGGTTGGTCGTGGGACCTGATCGATGCCAACAAATTTGATACATCCAATGTCACCGTTGTGGCACTGCCAAATATGAGGCGCCACTGCTGTATCTTTCTTATTTAGGGCATCATTCACATGATCCCTTATCCTTCGCCTAAACTCCCTCTTAGTCTTGCCCACATAATCCAGTGGGCAAGTACACTGGGCCAGATAGACAACCCAGTAGTGAGGCAGTTAATGAAGTCTCTAATGGTGTAACACTTTAGGGTAGCAGAGCACGTGACTGTTTTAGTCCTCCAAATCTGACCACAGGCCACGCAGTTACCACATCTGAATGTCCCTAGGGGACGTCTAGAGAGCCAGTTACCTGGTGCCTCCGGGGGTTGAAAGTGACTGTTCACCAGTCTATCCCTAAGGCTGCGACCCTTTTTGAATGTAATTTGTGGATATTGTGCCAAAAAGTCCTCTAGATCGGGAACCGCCTTGAGGATATCCCAGTGTCTAGTCAGGATCCTTTTTACCTCTTGGTGGGCATTGTCAAATGTGCCAATAACACGGAACATCTTCTGCCCGTCCCTCAGGGAGTCCCTCTCCTCACTACAGGCGGTCTCGAAAGCTGTACGTAGGACCCCATCTGGGTAGCCCGATCCCTAAATGCTTTAAAGGTCGAACAGTTTGGACGGAGTCTTAGATATTGGCCTTTCGGTATACCTTTGCGGAGCGAGTATGGGTGGGCACTCTCACAGTGGAGCAAGCTGTTAGTGGCTGTGGCTTTACGATAGACTGAGGTGACAATATTGTTATCTGGGCCCCTTTCCACTAATACATCAAGGAAGGGTAGAGCGTCGTAGGTACATTCACTAGTGAATCTCAAACCCAGGTCTTTGTGGTTGATGACTTCCACAAAATTGGAGAATGAGGCCTCAGATCCCCTCCACAGGACAAAGATGTCATCTATGAACCTCAGCCATAGAACCACCCTGTCCTGCCAGCATTCCAGCTCCTCAGACCTGATGTATTTGGCCTCCCACCAGCCCAGGAGCAAATTCCTCCGGAGTATGTTTATATTACCGCACCCTGAGCGAACTTTCTGAGACACGATCGGCATACTTGAGATGTCAGGGACGCGTTCAAGATCCCCATGGAAACAGGAACGCCCACTGATTAGGTCACTTCCGGTAGGCGCGGTGGTGAGTGCCGCACACTGTTTCACAGTGTGACATCAGCGGCGCTCCCCCGCCCCGGAGGGTTGTGACTGGACGCAGTGTATCTGGGCGTGAATTTTGTGCTTTAATCCACACGCCCCTCTGATGAAATAAGCCAAGATTGGCCAAATGCATCTCAGGGAGGGCTCAGTGTGAGTATTTAAAGCCGTCACTCTCTATCTACTCTGCCCCTGCACCAGGCGCCCCCTGACCAGTCTATATCCCTGAGGAGCCACTTTTTAGTGGCGAAACGCGTCGCATATGATTATTACCAATAGGGCTTTCAGAGCTTCAAGTATAAGCGGAGGGAGAGTTAGACAGAGCCGAGGTTCCAGAGGCTGGGGGTCGCCCTTTTCGGGGCGGGTGCTCCGACTACAGCCACATAGGGTCTACAGCAACCAGTGAGCTGCAGGGTCAGGATATAGTGAGCCCCCCGCAGGGTGAAAATACTAGACCCCCAAAGCCCGGATACCTCATCTGGTCCCACCTCAGTTAGCCCTATAGACACAGGGAATGATCATCTAGTGTGAGAGTGACCATATAATATGTTAAAAGTTCTAAATAACAGTTAATTCTTACCCAATAAGGCCCCTCTTATTATAGTATTCTATGTGTATGAGTACCACCAAAGCTTCAGTAAAGTTCAAGTTCTGTTTTATTGCAACGTGGTTCCTCAATTATTCCTACTATTAACAAACGGTGTGCCACCGTTAATTGGCACTGGGGTCACGAACTCTACCTATAACTACCTGTCCTAGCAAAAGTCCCCCAAGATAGTATAAAATATTGGGAAATCTATCGTTTAATAAAAATGTAATTGCACATTTTACTGCATTCGCCTCTAGAGATTACAACTCCTAGCATGGCCTGTGAGATGCCAATGGTCGGAAGGAACGCTTCCATCCCAACAATCTCCTGCTCTGTCGCCCGGTGTAAAGGGACCTTAACAACTACAATGAGAAGCAATCTGATATAGAGCAGTGCACAATACCGCTCTGTAGTGCACAATACCGTTCTGTAGTGCACAATACCGCTCTGTAGTGCACAATACCGCTCTGTAGTGCACAATACCGCTCTGTAGTGCACAATACCGCTCTGTAGTGCACAATACCGCTCTGTAGTGCACAATACCGCTCTGTAGTGCACAATACCGCTCTGTAGTGCACAATACCGCTCTGTAGTGCACAATACCGCTCTGTAGTACACAATACCGTTCTGTAGTGCACAATACCGCTCTGTAGTGCACAATACCGCTCTGTAGTGCACAATACCGCTCTGTAGTGCACAATACCGCTCTGTAGTGCACAATACCTCTCTGTAGTGCACAATACCTCTCTGTAGTGCACAATACCGCTCTGTAGTGCACAATACCGTTCTGTAGTGCACAATACCGTTCTGTAGTGCACAATACCGTTCTGTAGTGCACAATACCGCTCTGTAGTGCACAATACCGCTCTGTAGTGCACAATACCGCTCTGTAGTGCACACTGTATTGTGTGCTAAACTGCAATTATTCGACACTGTGCTGACTCCCGGCCACACTAGTGACTTGCTGGCTCCGCCGCTGTCTCACGGACAAGCTGCCACCCTCTTCTCCCGATGATGATGAAGACCCTTCGTCACCCGGCTCCCAAGTGCGATCAGCTACATCATCATCATCGAGTACTGTCTGCACGTCACTGATGTCCTCCTCAACCGTCTCTGGGTCAGGAGCCTGACCGCTCACAACACCAGCCCCCACGCCACTCTCCTCATCACTACTTGCCCGCCTAGCAGAGGAAGCGGCGGATGTCTCCTCCACATCTTGGCTGGGCAGTAGCTGCGGACTGTCCTCGCTGTATAGTGGAGCTGAGCCCACAGCATACAATACTTCTCTGGCTGAGGGAACAGAAAAGGACAGAGGCAGGCTGAGGACAGGTGAGGGCACAGGACCTGCTCCCAGGCCATGCCAACTAAGAGTTGTGTCTGACGAACCCACTGACTCTTGGCTGGGGGTGTCTGATGTCACTTGCGACGAAGTCGAAGATCGAGTCAACCATTCAAGAACTGCTGGGTTGCTGGTAACGACCGCTAGCTGATACTGGGAGCTCAGGCCTCTCGCTGCGACTCCTGCTGCCACGCCCCCTTACTCTGCTGCGACCTCTGCCTGCACCAGAAACATTTAGGCCTCTGCCCTCCCCTGTGCAGGGTCGGGCACTTCTCTGTCTGACAGACTGTTAGATCAAATAAATAACTAAAAAGGAAATTAAAACACCCCAAAAAAGTCTGCAATTTTGCACTTCACCACACAACGGCTAATAAGCCCTTTTTTTCCACTAATACACAAAAAAATGCTTTAGAACATATAACTGCACCGCACGAGGGCAAATAAGACCTAGAAATATCTCCTTGTAATAACCCTGGTAATGGCGGTATCACTCAGCACTTGCATCCCAATAACAGGAACGGTTTGCTGGAATTACAGAGCTGTATAATGGCTATTAGGATCCGCAGTCAGTGCAGCAAGGTGTAATAGGATTGTTCCTATTCCCCAGGCTGTATCCTCCTCTACTGAACCCCTTTCTACATAAATGCTGTGGAATGATTCCTCCCTATCCTTTCCCTACACCTTGAATAATCTTTCCTGAACTTGTAAATGTTTTTTTCAGCACAATGAACTCTTTCCTAGCACTGTCCCTAGCGCCTGCTGACGTCTCTCCCTGCACTAAGTACACCGGAAAATGGCCGAATCTAAGATGGCTGCCGCTATTTATAGGGCTGTGACATCACAGGGCTGGCTGCTGATTGGCTGCATGCACGGCATTATGGGTGATCCCGCCTTCCCAGAGTTCCTTGCTCCATGTCCTCACACGTGCAGCAGCCCTTTTAGGAAAAAATCTGATTCGTTACCACGAGGCGTGAGGAAATTCGGATTCGGTGCAAATCGAATTTTGCATGAAATTCTGATCGAATTTGTTTCGCTCATCTCTAACTACTGCTACTTCTACTATTACAATTTCTACCACCAAAACTATTACTATTGCTTAAACCACCACCAATATTACTCATACTATTACTACTACCACCGATACTACTGCTTGTAATAGCAGTGCCACTTTTATTACTACACCTTCCCCCTCCTCCAGTACTACTTATTACCACCACTAGTGTTGAGTGAAGTTTTCAAAGTAAAATTCGGTCCGAAGTTTAGGAAAACTTTGATTTGCAACAAATCCTTCTTTCTTAGCGCTTTGTGGTAACTAATCAGTGGCGGCTGCACGTGTTACAAAGTGAAAGTAAGAAGCCCAGGAACGTGAGATCACCCATAATGCTGTGCAGGCAGCCAATCCGCAGATAGCCCAACCCCTGTGATGTCACAGCCCTATAAAACCCTCATCCGGTGCGGTCTCCGCCATTGTCCCGTGAGCTGAGCATAGGGAGAGAAGTGACAAGTGATCATACACTAGGGACAGTGTTGCTAAAAATGATAAATAGAAGACTATTGGATAGGGAGACTGTAGGGAGAGCACAGAGAGAGTGCAGGGAGAGTACAGGGACAATGCAGGGAGACTGTAGGTAGATCATAAGGAGAGTGCAGGGAGATCATAGGGAGACTGTAGGTAGATCATAAGGAGAGTGCAAGGAGATCATAGGGAGACTGTAGGTAGATTATAGGGAGAGTGCAGGGAGATCATAGGGAGAGTGCAGGGAGATCATAGGGAGACTGTAGGTAGATCATAAGGAGAGTGCAAGGAGATCATAGGGAGACTGTAGGTAGATCATAAGGAGAGTGCAGGGAGATCATAGGGAGAGTGCAGGGAGATCATAGGGGGAGTGCAGGGAGACTTATTCTGTGTCAGTTTTATTTATTTATTCCCACATTAGCTGTGAGCTGAGATATGTAATTCCATACCAATAAGATATATTATTCTGTGTGCCAACCAGTAGCATCCAGTCTGCACCCCCTAGGGGGGCCAGGTCTTAATGATGACCATCCTCATCCTTTGCTGGCTTTACTTCTTCTAAATCATCCTTTATAGCCTCCATGTCCTAGAAAAGTCAGCAACAGGAAGAGAGAGGAGGAGCTGGATGTTCCTGATGACATAGTCTCATCAATAGTGGATGATGTGGAAAAGGAGGAGAAGCAGATGGCAGAAGAAGGGCCCCCACCTGTAGGGCAGGAGAAGTGGCTATGTCAGAGCTGATTAATATTCAGTGTTTACTGTCAAATAACCTGCAGGAGATTGCAGACCAGAAGAGCAATAATCTGCGTATTGTCCCCCCACCTGACCAGCCAAACCCCAGACCAGAACAGCCTCTGGTTACAGGTGCTGCGCAGCCATCACCAATGAAGAAGGACTACACAGTGCGGTCTTCATCATTACATGAAAGGCAGCTGCGGGCTAAGTGGCCCCGCGGTTCTTCACCGCAGCATGGCCGCTCCGTGTGCCCTGGGTATACCTGATTTATCGCGATTCGGGATTACTGAAAAATAATTGTAATATCAGCTAATTATACTACTACTACCATCACTACAACTACCACTATCAAGTATACTACCAATAATAATGATAAAACTGGTAACAGCAGCCAATGATACTACTACTGCCAAAAGTACAACGCCTTAATAAAAGTAATATTAAGTAACGTCTCTTCTACCACTACGACTATATCAACTAATATCAACTAATGATACTACCACGGCTGCTAACAGCATTACTATTACTAATAATACCTGGAATGTCTATTACAGATACCAGTAGTACTACCACTGCTACTACCATTATTACTACTACCAATAATAATGATAGAAATGTCAGTTAGGCCGGGTTTGCATCGGTTCTGCTGCCCTTAGACCTCTATTATGACGGATCAAAACGGAATGTGTCTAAAGGTTTCCGCTCTGCGTTCCGTCTACGAATTCCATTATAAGCGGAACCTGTACCGGAATACTTTAAGGCAAGTGCGACCCCGGCCTTAATGAAACTACTAGTACTATTAATACTACTAGGAACAAAACTACTAGGAATACCAGTACTACTGTTACTACTGATACTAATCACTAATAATTGTAATGTCAGATAATGAGAGTACTACTACTATCACTACTAGTACTGTTATTATTACTACCACTACTAATAGTAATATCAGCTAATGATACTACTACAGAATCCATACAGCTTCGGAGATACTACAGATTAGATACAGCTCCGGAGATACTGCAGATGAGATACAGCTTCGGAGATACTACAGATTAGATACAACTCTGGATAAACTACAGATTAGATACAGCTCTGGAGATACTGCAGGTTAGATATAGCTCTGGAGATACTACAGATTAGATACAGCTCTGGAGATGCTACAGATTAGATACAGCTCTAGAGATACTACAGATTAGATACAGCTCTGGAGATACTACAGATTAGATACAGCTCTGGATATACTACAGATTAGATACAGCTCTGGAGATGCTACTGTTTAGATACAGCTCTGGAGATACTGCAGATTAGATACAGCTCTGGAGATACTGCAGATTAGATACAGCTCTGGATAGCGCGCAGCACATGGCGGATTACATCTGCTCAATGTTTTACGCTCTGTGGTTTTGTTCGCGTTCTGTGGCGTGTCCACGCTTCTCTTCAGCTCGCTGTCACTTTTTTCTGCAGTTACTTTTGTCTCCACAAGATGGCAGCAAAACTCCACAAAAATCACCAAAACTGTCTCCTGCTAGTTTACAAGAACCAAATGCCCCTCATGCCCAGGGGCCCCTGTGTGGAATGTCTGTTTACTGGATACAGATTTTTTTTTGCATTTTAACAGGGGTGGACTGGGAATTTGTGGCCCTGGAAAGAACTAAAAGTGGCCCCGTATTGTAGACAAGTCACAAAATGGCCGTCGATCACCCCAGAAAAAAGGAAAAAAGTGACAGAAAAACGCTCTGTGCAGCCTAAAAACCAGCGAGCAAGTAACTAGCAGAAGTTCAATCATTCTCAGCTGTAGATCGATCCGTTCATTAGGTGCTGTTGCTGACTTTTCCCTGCCTAATCTCGCCCTGACAGCAGCTGCGTCCTCTCCCTACACTAGTCAGAGCAGTGTGACGTGCGGCGCTACGTGACTCCAGCTTAAATAGAGGCTGGGTCACATGCTGCACTTGGCCAATCACAGCCATGCCATTAGTAGGCATGGCTGTGATGGGCTCTTAGGGCAAGAAGTAAAACGCTAGCTGATTGGCTGCTGCGCAGCCCTTCAGAAAGCGGGAAGAAATCACCGAACATCGGACCCAAACCCAAACTTTTTTGAAAATGTTCGGGTCCGGGTCCGGGTCCTGAACACCCCAAAATTCGGTACAAACCCGAACTATGCTCGAACTGTTCGCTCAACACTAGTCCTGGGCCATGGAGTGATGGGGAAGGGCGCACCTTTCTTCCATTGAGACACTCTCTGAAATTTAGGGTTCATCTGCCCGGTGACTCTTGAGATGCTGTTGGTGTTGGGGAATTTGAGGTGCAAGGTAGGGTGCAGCTGTAGATGTCGCTGCAGTGTAATGGTGCAGGACATAACAAGGCCAATGCAACAGGATAACGGTTCTTTACTGAAGAATAAAGACACATCAGTTATGGTCTTTTGCATGCACGGACTGGCATTTGTTACATGGCTGCAGTTAGAATTAACAGGCACAAATGTCTCTTTAGGACAGTTTGTCCTCTGCTCCTCTCCACAGAACATCTACTCGCACTTCCTATTACACCTCTGGCATGCTCCTTAGGCTAGTTTCATACTAGCTCTTAATATCCCACAGGCAGACCCTGCCAGAAGCTAAAGCGGTTTTCGTCCGGCCGATTCTCAGCATATTTGGCCGGTTGTGGCCAGATCTCTGCTGGTCCCCATTATAGTTAATGGTGCCGGATAGCGATGCTTAAGCTTCGGGTAATGCTGGAACGCACAGAGCTGGAACAGCCTGTCAGATATTAAAGGGGTTGTCTGGCCATATATTTTGATGATCTGTCATCAGGATAGGTCATCAATATCAGATCAGCAGGTTCTGACAACCGGGACCCCCACCTCCGGAGCATTATACCAGAAGTCAGAGCTGATCGCTGTCAGCAGAACCATTGATTAGCTGACACAGATATCTCACGTCTATGGCTGGTCTGAGGATAAGGAAATGTGTTGCGTGACGTCCCGCAGCCGTGCCCCCCCTCCCCCACACACATGAAGTAGCAGGGGTTTCAATTGATTTTACTAGTAATACCACAATTTTACTCAAATAAAACTGTTGGTAAAACTGCGGAATTACCTAAAAAATTGTGTGGCCAAGACACAAGGAGCTACAAGGTTTGTTCCTGATCATGTTTAATCTCTAATTACCTTTCATGCCTTTCTCCTTGCAGTGGATATCTACAGGTACGGCCTTGGAACAGCACGTTTTACAGGTAAATGAAGGATAAAAGTTAAACCAGATGAATAAAATGAAGATTGGGGAAATAGCGGGTTCATGTCTGACCACGTCATGTCTGGCTGCTGAAGACATTTTTCTTGTGAGCTCGTTGTGATACGTTTGCTAAATTTTTAGCTATCCCGGCTGATTCATTTCACAATCTATATTCATAGCGGTATCATTCTGGCTGCCTGTAGTCCCCACTACAGGGAGCAAGTACTGAACCCAGTGGAATACGTGTCTGTGAAGGTTCTCAGTCATCGAGGAACTTGTATTCTCGTTTCTCGAAGATGTTTTGCCAGTCATCTGACTGGCTTTCTCAATTGGCTGAATGGCTTGTACAAGAAATCATCAGCATTAAATGCTGATGCTATTATGTGTGATTAAACTGCCTCAGGAGAGGTGTTTGAACAGCACTGTAAGTGGCAGACAATAGATGTCACACCCTCCAGCTCTATTCAAGCTCGGTTTCTCCGGTTTTACAACTCCTTTCCCACCTCTTAGATGACTAGCAAAACAGCTCAGCTGCAGTGACTTATTAATGATATCAGTGGGATATACTATAAATCTGTATGCGGTGAGCTTCGCTTAGTGATGGATACAGAAGAAGCGGGTGACGTCGTTCAGTCTCGGGCCCCTCTTGCTCTATTGTAGGTACATCCCTTAGATAAGGAATGGTAAGCAGACGTCTGGTGTGATGTCACGGTTCAGAGTAAAGTCCTTACAGATGTAATATGGTGCTTTTATTGCAGACAGGGTAAACTTTGTGGATCGACACCGCTCAGAACTCCTACGAGGTGTCACAGCTGTGGTTCTATGGGATCTTTGGAAGGACAATCTACCAGAAGAGTTAATTTCCTTATCCGATGAGGAAACATCTCAGGTGAAGATGAAACGTCTCTGCGACCTGATCCAACAATGGAGTGATATTTATAAGTGCTCGGCTTACTTAACGCTCAGAAAATACAACTACTTTTTCATCCAAAACTTGGAACATGACGACAGGATCTGGACCAAGAAGCGTCTGCTGCCCAGGACCAGTTGGTATGGCTGGTGAGGTCGGACATTTGTTATGATCGTAAGTGACGGACACTAAACGAATGAAACACCAGGAACCTGAATGTCACGAATGCAGGATCCCAGGATGTGACATCTTGCTCTCACTTTCAGCTAAGGCTAACAATTGGAAAGAAATCAGACCCCAAAACGGTCCGCACACCCCAGATACAGAACGCACTGTCACCACCTACCCAGGTCTTTGCCATTAGGTACCCAACACACATACTGCTCTCCAGCAGCCTAAGGGTTAAAACTGTCTAGGAGACGCTATGGATTCGATTAGAGCGTCCCAGGTCCAAACTTGTGAAAAAGGCGGAGTGCATACGAAAGGAGGCATAATAAGACGGCCATTTGCCCATCTTTTGAAGTTCCCAGGACCAGGCCTACAGGTAAATGCCCTTCTCTGTCTTCTCCAGCCTCTAAGCTCTGGATGCCATGGCCCACAGCACACCCAATATGGTAAACGCTCTAGGCCACAATTAATATATATATATATGAAAACTATAATCTACATCTATAAAGTGAGGTAGTGAAGCTCCTCTGCGCAGGGATGTAAGTTACACATATTCCGTAGAAACAGGTGCCTATAGCATTCCCCTTGTTAGACCTTGTTCACAAACCACAGGTTTGCCAAAGCTACTGTAAATCCGCTGCAGATTTTTTTTTTTAAACCTTTGGTAGAAATCCATACCTGGAACTCGGCCTCCAGCTGCAGATTGTAATTCAATGGCGCCAGTCTTGTTAGTGAAAAATACAAGGCGATTCTCAGCAGTATGGGGATCCTAAAGGGGTATTCTGGCTAGAGATAGTTATCCCCTATACGCAGGAGAGGGGATAAGTATTAGATCAGTGGGGGTCCTACTGCTGGGAATGGGGACCCTGTGCCCCGTGTACCCCCTGAAATGGACGGAGCGGTGGTCAGAAGGCGGCAGGTCTGTGGGAGTTCTGGAGAAAGCCGAGTGCTGATAGGAATGTATGGAGCGGCATTGTTATCTGTATGTGTATGGGAGTATGCTGGTCTGTCCACATATACACATAACACTATTTTCTATACACAATCATTCATACATTATTCCTCATACAGCACCACTTACTATCCTCCTATTGTATGCCACATACACATAGTAACCACTTTTTATGTCCTATTTTCACTTGCACTTTCTCTTTCAACTTCACCAATACTTCTTTTCTTCCTCATAGACATTAGACTGTTTGATTGCTACTATTTTATTATTCAACACCCAAAAAAGCCACAAGGCCCAGAGAACCGTAATCAATAAAGCAATCTTATTACACTACATAGACATACAGACATTTTATAAAATTGTATACAATAAACCATGTGCTGGTAAGAATAAAACCAAGTCCACAAACAAGGACACAACATGTATGGTCCGAGACAAAATAAAATACAATGCAATGTCCAATACAGAATCAACAATGAATAAATAATAATGTAGCATCAAATAACATAAAATGATACCTGAGAAGAATAAAGTACTAAGATACTTTGGGTGCTTAGTATCACATTTAAACCGTTTTCACTGCACTCCTCTACATTTATTGTTATGAGATACTATTTTATTGTCCCTCTTCTCTTTCTGTTACACCTATGTCTTCCATTATTTCCTTGATTCTATTTTCTTTCTCATTCCACCTTCTTTGCTATTTTTCCTTTCTTCCACACGGATGAGACTTGACAAAGGTCACCTCGACCAAAATGTCGCCCCTCTACTCATCTGAGAAATGACTTAGAATTTCACACTGCTGGGTTAATGGAGAATTATGTGTAAACACTGCACAGCAATAAACCTAAAAACCTGTTTTCTGCGTGTGCACTGAACCTTTTCTTGAATATTGATTGGGTTGAAGAACCCTTCTAGTCGCACCGCAGCCTCAAATCGGTGTGCTATTCCAATGTACATACACTATGCTGTGATCTAAAGCCTTCCATTGTAGCTCTAGATGGATGTTTGGGGTTGTTGTCCTGCTGGAAAGTGAACCTTCACCTCAGTCTCAAGTGTGAGTTTGCATTTAGGCCAAAAAGTTCCACTTTGGTCTCATCTGACCAGAGCACCTTCTCCCACACGTTTGCTGTGTCCCCTACATGCCTTGTAACAAACTGCAAACAGGACTTCTTATGGCTGCTCTTAAAAATGTCTTTCTTCTTGCCGCTCTTCCATAAAGGCCAGAGTTGTGGACTACATGACTAATGGTTGTCCTGTGGACAGATTCTCCCACCTGAGCTGTGGATCTCTGCAGCTCCTCCACAGTGACCATGGGCCTCTTGGCTGCTTCTCTAATCACTGCTCTCCTTGCCTGCGCTGTCAGTTTAGGTGGACGGCCATGTCTTGGTAGGTTTGCAGTTGTGCCATACTTCTTCCATTTTCAGATGATGGATTGGGCAATATTCTGTGAAATGTTCAGAATTTGGGATATTTTTATATACGCTAACCCTGCTTTACACTTCTCCACAACTTTATCCCTGACCTGTTTGGTGTGTTCCTTGGCTTTCCTGATGCTGTTTGATCACTAATGTTCTCTAACAAACCTCTGAGGCCTTCACAGAACAGCTGGAGTTATACTGAGAAGACATTACACACAGGAGGACTCTATTACTAATGAGGCGACTTCTGAAGGCGATTGGTCACTGGATTTTATTTAGGGGATCAGAGAGTACAGGGGGCTGAATATTAATGCACACCACAATATCCAGACTTTTATTTATTATAAATTTTGAAAACCTTGTATCATTTTCTTTTTACTTCACACAGACTTGTACTTTGTGTTGGTCGATCACATAAAATCCAAATAAATTACATTTGAGATTGTGGTTGTAATGTGAAAAAATGTGGACATCCACTCATATGCAATATGTGTCCAATCTACTATTATCTACATACAAACCCTCCTCATTTCACACATACATTTTTATTGATGGAAGAAAATTGTATTGTTCTTTTATCCTGAAAAATATTAATCAAAATTCCAGATGTGTTAAGGGTGGACACATCTATATGGGGTGAGTAGGGAGGTAGACACATCTGTATGTGGTGAGTAGGGAGGTAGACACATCTGTATGGGGTGGGTAGGGAGGTAGACGCATCTGTATGGGGTGGGTATGGAGGTAGACACATCTGTATGTGGTGAGTAGGGAGGTAGACACATCTGTATGGGGTGGGTAGGGAGGTAGACACATCTGTATGGTGTGGGTATGGTGGTAGACGCATCTGTATGGGGTGGGTATGGAGGTAGACACATCTGTATGGGGTGGGTATGGAGGTAGACACATCTGTATGGGGTGGGTATGGTGGTAGACACATCTGTATGGTGTGGGTATGGTGGTAGACGCATCTGTATGGGGTGGGTAGGGAGGTAGACGCATCTGTATGTGGTGGGTAGGGAGGTAGACGCATCTGTATGGGGTGGGTAGGGAGGTAGACGCATCTGTATGGGGTGGGTAGGGAGGTAGACGCATCTGTATGGGGTGGGTATGGAGGTAGACGCATCTGTATGGGGTGGGTAGGGAGGTAGACGCATCTGTATGTGGTGGGTAGGGAGGTAGACACATCTGTATGGGGTGGGTAGGGAGGTAGACACATCTGTATGGGGTGTGTAGGGAGGTAGACACATCTGTATGGGGTGGGTAGGGAGGTAGACACATCTGTGTGGGTAGGGAGGTAGACACATCTGTATGGGGTGGGTATGGAGGTAGACACATCTGTATGGGGTGGGTATGGAGGTAGACACATCTGTATGGGGTGGGTAGGGAGGTAGACACATCTGTATGGGGTGGGTAGGGAGGTAGACACATCTGTATGTGGTGGGTATGGAGGTAGACACATCTGTATGTGGTGGGTATGGTGGTAGACACATCTGTATGGGCTGGGTAAGGAGGTAGACACATCTGTATGGGGTGGGTATGGAGGTAGACACATCTGTATGGGGTGGGTAGGGAGGTAGACGCATCTGTATGGGGTGGGTATGGAGGTAGACGCATCTGTATGGGGTGGGTAGGGAGGTAGACGCATCTGTATGTGGTGGGTAGGGAGGTAGACACATCTGTATGGGGTGGGTAGGGAGGTAGACACATCTGTATGGGGTGGGTAGGGAGGTAGACACATCTGTATGGGGTGGGTAGGGAGGTAGACACATCTGTATGGGGTGGGTAGGGAGGTAGACACATCTGTATGGGGTGGGTTGGGAGGTAGACACATCTGTATGGGGTGGGTATGGAGGTAGATACATCTGTATGGGGTGGGTAGGGAGGTAGACACATCTGTATGGGGTGGGTATGGTGGTAGACACATCTGTATGGGGTGGGTAGGGAGGTAGACACATCTGTATGGGGTGGGTAGGGAGGTAGACACATCTGTATGGGGTGGGTATGGTGGTAGACACATCTGTATGGGGTGGGTAGGGAGGTAGACACATCTGTATGGGGTGGGTAGGGAGGTAGACGCATCTGTATGGGGTGGGTATGGAGGTAGACGCATCTGTATGTGGTGGGTAGGGAGGTAGACACATCTGTATGGGGTGGGTAGGGAGGTAGACACATCTGTATGGGGTGGGTAGGGAGGTAGACACATCTGTATGGGGTGGGTAGGGAGGTAAACACATCTGTATGGGGTGGGTATGGAGGTAGACACATCTGTATGGGGTGGGTAGGAGGTAAACACATCTGTATGGGGTGGGTAGGGAGGTAGACACATCTGTATGGGGTGGGTATGGAGGTAGACACATCTGTATGGGGTGGGTAGGGAGGTAAACACATCTGTATGGGGTGGGTAGGGAGGTAGACACATCTGTATGGGGTGGGTAGGAGGTAGACACATCTGTATGGGGTGGGTATGGTGGTAGACACATCTGTATGGGGTGGGTAGGGAGGTAGACACATCTGTATGGGGTGGGTAGGGAGGTAGACGCATCTGTATGTGGTGGGTAGGGAGGTAGACACATCTGTATGGGGTGGGTAGGGAGGTAGACACATCTGTATGGGGTGGGTATGGAGGAAGACACATCTGTATGTGGTGGGTATGGTGGTAGACACATCTGTATGGGGTGGGTATGGTGGTAGACACATCTGTATGGGGTGGGTAGGGAGGTAGACACATCTGTATGGGGTGGGTATGGAGGTAGACACATCTGTATGGGGTGGGTATGGAGGTAGACACATCTGTATGGGGTGGGTAGGGAGGTAAACACATCTGTATGGGGTTGGTATGGTGGTATACACATCTGTATGGGGTGGGTATGGTGGTAGACACATCTGTATGGGGTGGGTATGGAGGTAGACACATCTGTATGGGGTGGGTAGGGAGGTAGACACATCTGTATGGGGTGGGTAGGGAGGTAGACACATCTGTATGGGGTGGGTAGGGAGGTAAACACATCTGTATGGGGTTGGTATGGTGGTATACACATCTGTATGGGGTGGGTAGGGAGGTAGACGCATCTGTATGGGGTGGGTAGGGAGGTAAACACATCTGTATGGGGTTGGTATGGTGGTATACACATCTGTATGGGGTGGGTATGGAGGTAGACACATCTGTATGGGGTGGGTATGGAGGTAGACACATCTGTATGGGGTGGGTAGGGAGGTAAACACATCTGTATGGGGTTGGTATGGTGGTATACACATCTGTATGTGGTGGGTAGGGAGGTAGACACATCTGTATGGGGTGGGTAGGGAGGTAGACACATCTGTATGGGGTGGGTAGGGAGGTAGACACATCTGTATGGGGTGGGTAGGGAGGTAGACACTTCTGTATGGGGTGGGTAGGGAGGTAGACACATCTGTATGGGGTGGGTATGGAGGTAGACACATCTGTATGGGGTGGGTAGGGAGGTAGACACATCTGTATGGGGTTGGTATGGTGGTAGACACATCTGTATGGGATGGGTATGTTGGTAGACACATCTGTATGGGGTGGGTATGTTGGTAACCCCCAATGCTGGAAAATGCTGAACCTGGTTGTCATTGTGGTGAATCAGCTTAGAAAGTTCAGTCATAATGCCGGTTCCTGGGGCCATTTCCTGGACCTCACCCTCTTAAATACCACATTTGACTATGAGATGGGATTTCAGATTATGTCTGAGATGATGGAGCAGAAGAAGCCGGGATGTCCCTAGTCCTGTTCGATGCCAGGAGATGGCACTTAGTATATTTTCTCTCTTATAGCGGAGTATCGCTGTGATCTGGTAGAAGTCACCCATGTGGATCTGGTTGTAGATGATCTCCTGGATCAGAAGCTTCTCACACAGGAACAGTGTGACCAATGGAGAAACAGCACAACATCCCGGGACACTATGAAGGAGCTCCTGGAGATTTCGAGCTCCCGGGAGAGACCTGAGATGGACTCCTTCTATCTGATTGTGAGAAAACACAACTCCTCAGCCATCAGACAACTGGAGCGAGGGTGGAGTACGTCTCACGACTGTCAGACATTTCATGATGAACATGCCTTTATTATATAGTACAAGTAAACTATATTATTCTGCCACATATACAAAGAAACTGACAGGAGAAGTCTCCGCCTGGCCATACACATTGGACAGCAGGAGATCAGCGATGGCGGGAATGAAGACAAGATGCAGCGTCTCTCTAATATCATAGAAAACTGGTCATCTTCAAAGAAGTATACATTCTACAGAACTGTGCACAGACACAACAAGCTGTTCATTAGAAGCTCTCTGAAAAATGATGGTAAATGAAGGGCTGCAGTGTAAAGCACAGCGCCGATAATAGAGTGTGACGCATGAAGAGTACAAAATAATACACAATGCAACAGCACTGCAAACAGAACATATGAACTTATGCTGTACTCAATAAACATGTATATTTCGATCAAAATCATTTGTGCCCATCCACCACTGCAAGGTGACCTCATTTGGTGCCAAAAGGCCTTCACTGAATTTAGGAACAGCAAGCTCCACATATATACTGGGCCCACTGTGTATGCTACTTCACCTGGTGCCAACTGGCCTCCGATGAATATAGGGAGAGCAGGCTTCAGCTTTATGCTACATTAATTAAAATCAACCTGTGAGAAAGGTAGGTTAGTCAGGAGAGCAGGACCAAAATGGACACAGCCACCCCTCATCCACAGGATATGCCATAAATGTCCCAATAGTTGCAGGTCCCATGTCTAGGACCTGCCACCTATCTCAGGATCGGGGCCGTATATGCAGCGCTTTCTGCTCACTTCCATGGAGGATCTGAAAACAGCTCCCGTAGAAGTGAAATGTGAGAGTCGTGCATTCTCGACCACCTGCCATCCACAGTAGAGACAAGGTGGGTTCCAGAGTTGGACATTTATGGCATAAATGTTGAGATGGGAATAGCCCTTTAAAGGGGTTTTCTGGGTGTTCAAAATTGATGGTCTATCCTCAGGACTGCACCAGCAGAATAGTGAGTGCAGCTCTGGGGTATAATACAGGATGTAACTCAGGATCAGTACAGGATAAGTAATGTATGTACACAATGACTGCACCAGCAGAATAGTGAGTGCAGCTCTGGAGTATAATACAGGATGTAACTCAGGATCAGTACAGGATAAGTAATGTATGTACACAGTGACTGCACCAGCAGAATAGTGAGTGCAGCTCTGGAGTATAATACAGGATGTAACTCAGGATCAGTACAGGATAAGTAATGTATGTACACAGTGACTGCACCAGCAGAATAGTGAGTGCAGCTCTGGAGTATAATACAGGATGTAACTCAGGATCAGTACAGGATAAGTAATGTATGTACACAATGACTGCACCAGCAGAATAGTGAGTGCAGCTCTGGAGTATAATACAGGATGTAACTCAGGATCAGTACAGGATAAGTAATGTATGTACACAGTGACTGCACCAGCAGAATAGTGAGTGCAGCTCTGGAGTATAATACAGGATGTAACTCAGGATCAGTACAGAATAAGTAATGTATGTACACAGTGACTGCACCAGCAGAATAGTGAGTGCAGCTCTGGAGTATAATACAGGATGTAATTCAGGATCAGCATAGGATAAGTAATGTATGTACACAGTGACTGCACCGGCAGAATAGCGAGTGCAGCTCTGGCATATAATATAGGATGTAACTCAGGATCAGTACAGGATAAGTAATGTATGTACACAGTGACTGCACCAGCAGAATAGTGAGTGCAGCTCTGGGGTATAATACAGGATGTAACTCAGGATCAGTACAGGATAAGTAATGTATGTACACAATGACTGCACCAGCAGAATAGTGAGTGCAGCTCTGGAGTATAATACAGGATGTAACTCAGGATCAGTACAGGATAAGTAATGTATGTACACAGTGACTGCACCAGCAGAATAGTGAGTGCAGCTCTGGGGTATAATACAGGATGTAACTCAGGATCAGTACAGGATAAGTAATGTATGTACACAGTGACTGCACCAGCAGAATAGTGAGTGCGGCTCTGGGGTATAATACAGGATGTAACTCAGGATCAGTACAGGATAAGTAATGTATGTACATAGTGACTGCACCAGCAGAATAGTGAGTGCGGCTCTGGGGTATAATACAGGATGTAACTGAGGATCAGTACAGGATAAGTAATGTATGTACACAGTGACTGCACCAGCAGAATAGTGAGTGCAGCTCTGGGGTATAATACAGGATGTAACTCAGGATCAGCACAGGATAAGTAATGTAATGTATGTACACAGTGACTGCACTAGCAGAATAGTGAGCGCAGCTCTGGAGTATAATACAGGATGTAACTCAGGATCAGTACAGAATAAGTAATGTATGTACACAGTGACTGCACCAGCAGAATAATGAGTGCAGCTCTGGAGTATAATACAGGATGTAACTCAGTATCAGTACAGGATAAGTAATGTATGTACACAGTGACTGCACCAGCAGAATAGTGAGTGCAGCTCTGGAGTATAATACAGGATGTAACTCAGGATCAGTACAGGATAAGTAATGTATGTACACAGTGACTGCACCAGCAGAATAGTGAGTGCAGCTCTGGAGTATAATACAGAATGTAACCCAGGATCAGTACAAGATAAGTAATGTATGTACACAGTGATTGCACCAGCAGAATAGTGAGTGCAGCTCCGGAGTATAATACAGGACTTAACTCAGGATCAATACAGGATAAGTAATGTATGTACACAGTGACTGCACCAGCAGAATAGTGAGTGCAGCTCTGGAGTATAATACAGGATGTAACTCAGGATCAGTACAGGATAAGTAATGTATGTACACCGTGACTCCTCCAGCAGAATAGTGAGTGCAGCTCTGGAGTATAATACAGGATGTAACTCAGGATCAGTACAGGATAAGTAATGTATGTACACAGTGACTGCACCAGTAAAATAGTGAGTGCAGCTCTGGAGTATAATACAGGATGTAACTCAGGATCAGTACAGGATAAGTAATGTATGTACACAGTGACTGCACCTGCAGAATATTGAGTGCAGCTCTGGTGTATAATACAGGATGTAACTCAGGATCAGTACAGGATAAGTAATGTATGTACACAGTGACTGCACCAGCAGAATAGTGAGTGCAGCTCTGGAGTATAATACAGGATGTAACTCAGGATCAGTACAGGATAAGTAATGTATGTACACAGTGACTGCACCAGCAGAATAGTGAGTGCAGCTCTGGAGTATAATACAGGATATAACTCAGGATCAGTACAGGATAAGTAATGTATGTACACAGTGACTGCACCAGCAGAATAGTGAGTGCAGCTCTGGAGTATAATACAGGATGTAACTCAGGATCAGTACAGGATAAGTAATGTATGTACACAGTGACTCCACCAGCAGAATAGTGAGTGCAGCTCTGGAGTATAATACAGGATGTAACTCAGGATCAGTACAGGATAAGTAATGTATGTACACAGTGACTGCACCAACAGAATAGTGAGTGCAGCTCTGGAGTATAATACAGGATATAACTCAGGATCAGTACAGGATAAGTAATGTATGTACACAGTGACTGCACCAGCAGAATAGTGAGTGCAGCTCTGGGTATAATACAGGATGTAACTCAGGATCAGTACAGGATAAGTAATGTATGTACACAGTGACTCCACCAGCAGAATAGTGAGTGCAGCTCTGGAGTATAATACAGGATGTAACTCAGGATCAGTACAGGATAAGTAATGTATGTACACAGTGACTGCACCAACAGAATAGTGAGGGCAGCTCTGGAGTATAATACAGGATGTAACTCAGGATCAGTACAGGATAAGTAATGTATGTACACAGTGACTGCACCTGCAGAATATTGAGTGCAGCTCTGGTGTATAATACAGGATGTAACTCAGGATCAGTACAGGATAAGTAATGTATGTACACAGTGACTCCACCAGCAGAATAGTGAGTGCAGCTCTGGAGTATAATACAGGATGTAACTCAGGATCAGTACAGGATAAGTAATGTATGTACACAGTGACTCCACCAGCAGAATAGTGAGTGCAGCTCTGGAGTATAATACAGGATGTAACTCAGGATCAGTACAGGATAAGTAATGTATGTACACAGTGACTGCACCAACGGAATAGTGAGGGCAGCTCTGGAGTATAATACAGGATGTAACTCAGGATCAGTACAGGATAAGAAATGTAATGTATGTACACAGTGACTGCACCTGCAGAATAGTGAGTGCAGCTCTGGAGTATAATACAGGATGTAACTCAGGATCAGTACAGGATAAGTAATGTATGTACACAGTGACTGCACCAGCAGAATAGTGAGTGCAGCTCTGGAGTATAATACAGAATGTAACTCTGAATCAGTATAGGATAAGTAATGTACGTACACAGTGACTGCACCAGCAGAATAATGAGTGCAGCTCTGGAGTATAATACAGGATGTAACTGGATGATTTTCCTAGTCTACGACGTAGAGTCATAGTTTTATTAAAGACACGGAGGAGAGTATTGCTATAACCTTCTTTACTCTCCACCAATAGCAGCAAAGAAAACTTTAACATAGTAGGTAACCATGACAACAGGCCCTCCCAATGCCTAAATTAGGCTGCTCTTCCCCTAAGGCTTCCTCTTTCTTTGCGCGCGACACACGCCGGAAACATCTCACTGCACGCCGGAGCCATGGAGGGCCGCCAACGAAACACCACATCCCGATACAGGAAGAACCGGAGACTGGAAACGGAGAACAACCGCTAAAACCACGGCAACTCTTCAGTAGAAACGCCAACATGGCAGATGAAACCAGACGACCGATCAACAGACCAGCGGATGAAGACCAAGCAGCCCACAGCCGGGATCATGAGTGGGAGGTCTAACGTTCATAACCTAGAAAGGAAGAGAAGAAAAAACATAGATATCATACAAGTCAATAAACCTGGTATATGCAGCCTGCAAAGACAGAATTAACAGCAGAACAGAGACTTGAGTATGACAACGGCAAACAAGGTAGCAACCAACCCCCGAAACCACCTAAAAAGGGAGGGCAGACTGGGTGGGCAATACTCGCCTCCGTGTCTTTAATAAAACTATGACTCTACGTCGTAGACTAGGAAAATCATCCAGTTTTACATCAAGACACGGAGGCTTCGTATTGCAAGTTCAAAGCTTACCAATGATAGAGGAAAACACATGGTCCTGAGGGCGAAAATAAAGGTCCCTAAAGGTAGATTCCCTAGACCAGTCGGCAAGACGCAGGACGTCCTCCAAACAAGCACCGGACACCACAAACGAAGTGGCCCACGCACTCCTGGCCGAGTGGGCCGTGAAGATCGAGGTGTCAATGCCCGAGAGGGACAAAACCCACTTCAACCACCGAGCCAGAGTGGGACTGGAAACCGGGCCAAAGGGGCGCCTAATAGACAGGAACAAGTTGGGGAAACTGGGATAAGACACCGAGCGAATGTTGGTCTTGGTCCGACGGGAGATGGTAAAGGTGATGCCCTCTGAGGGTAAAGGAACGAGCGTCATAATCCAAGGCCCTAACATCGGAGACGCGCTTGCAGGAAATAAGGCAAAAGAGGGTTAACAGCTTCGCCGACAACTGCCGGAGGGAAAGCTCTGAATTAGCCGGCCAGGACGCCAAAAAGGAGAGGACGACAGACACGTCCCAAGTCGAGGAAAACGCGGACGCGGGGGACGTGCCAGACGGGAACCACGCAACAGTCGGAAGACCGACGGATGCTGACCAGCAAGAACTCCGCTAAACCCGAGGTGAGTAGAGGAGATGGCGGACCTGTACAAGTTAATGGTTCTATATGCCCTACCCGCCTCAAAGAGGGAAGTGAGAAAAGAAAGTAAATGCTCTACAGGAGCTGAAACGGGATCCAAGTCCCGTTCCACGCACCAAGAAGCCCAATTTCGCCAGGCTGCCCTGTAGGATTTTCTGGTGCCGGGAGCCCAAGCGTTGTCAAGGAGGCGTCGAGTTGCCTCCGAAATGCCGTCGACCTCTCCCGGAGTCCGGAGAGCAGACAAGCGAGCAGCCTGAGGGAACCGTCCACGAGCAGGGGGTGGGGAGAGCCCAACTGGCTGTGGAGCAGATCCAAAGAGGACGGAAGAAGGAGAGGGGTGTCAACCAACAGTTCCAAGAGAGAAGGGAACCAAGCCTGAGTCCCCCAAAAGGAAACTATGAGGACCAGTTCCGCCCTCTGATGGCGGATCTGCCACAGGGTCCTCGGTATCATGGCAAAGGGAGGGAATGCATAGTGAAGACCCCCCGACCAATCCTGAAGGAAGGCGTCCACCGCCTCCGCGTGAGGATCCGGGCGCCAACTGAAGAACCTCGGAAGCTGGGAGTTGAGGCGAAGAGGTCGATAGAGAAAGGACCCCAGACCGACGAGATCGCAGCAAAGACCTGTGAGGACAATTGCCAGTCGCTCCCGTCGGAGAAGCAGCGGGAGCTGAAATCGGAACGCACGTTGTGCAGGCCCGGAAGATACTCCACCTGCACAGTCAGACCCCTGGAAAGGCAAAAATCCAAAAACTCCCTGGCCAGGCGCGCCAAGGTGGCGGACTGTGTACCGCCCAACTTGTTGATGTAGCGGACGGCAGACACATTGTCCATCCGTAATCGGATACAAGCGTGGGCGGTACCATTGGAAAAGCTGCGAATCGCGAAGGAACCCGCGAGAAGCTCCAAGGCATTGATGTGCAGGCAAGATTCTGCCTCGGACCATCTGCCCCCCGCGGAGATCCCGTTGCAATAGGCACCCCAACCTAAACGATTCGCGTCCGACTCGATGGTGACATCCGGCTGGGAACCGAATATGGCTCTGCCGTTCCAGGCCTCCATATTATCCAGCCACCATCGGATCTCTTCCCGGGATTCGGAGTCTAGGGCCACCGAATCCGCGTAGGAAGCCCCGGACCTCAGATGCTCGATCTTCAGGCACTGGAGGGCACGATAATGCAGGGGCGCCGGGAATACTGCCTGAATCGAGGACGCCAGGAGACCTATGAGACGAGCCAGGTGTAGGAGAGACAGATGGGGAACAGACAAGGCGTGGCAAATTTCCTTGCGGATCACTCGTAATTTCGCAGTCGGAAGGCAAAGGGTCTCCGACAGCGAATCCACGGTGAAACCCAAGAACTCCATCTGCTGGAGGGGAGTGAGGCACGACTTCTCCCGATTAAGGAGGAAGCCGAGACCGGAGAGGAGATCCGTGGTCCAACGGAGGTGGGTTAGCAAGGACTCTCGGGACTGGTGCAAAATGAGGATGTCGTCCAGGTAAACGATAAGACGAACACCCCGGCTCCTCAACCACGCCATGGCGGGACGCATCAGCTTGGTGAAACACCAGGGGGCCGAGGATAGACCAAAGGGAAGACAGGTGAAACGCCAGAGACTTCCCCGCCAACGGAACTGGAGCAGGTTCCTGGAAGGTGGGGCAATAGGCACCGTGAGGTAGGCGTCCTTGAGGTCGAGCTTGACCATCCAGTCGACCGGCAGTAGAAGGTCTCGCAAAAGATGGATGCCCTCCATCTTGAAATGGCGATAGCGAACTATCGCGTTCAACGCCCTGAGGTTGATGACAGGGCGCATCTGGCCGCCCTTTTTCTGTACAAGGAAGATGCTGCTGACCACCCCAGGAGGAGCTAAGGGTGACCTTTCTATGGCCCGCTTCAGAAGCAGCGCCTGCAACTCTTCCTCCACAAGAGCGGAGTTCAGGGTTGAGAGGGACCCTGGCGGGGGTGGAGGGAGTGACTCGGGGGGAGCTACAAGTTCTATGTGGAAGCCCCTCACGGTCTCGAGTACCCAAGGGTCCGAGGTGATGGTAGTCCAGGCGTGGAATAAATGACGGAGTCGACCCCCGACCCAAGTGTCCGAAGAAAACCTTTCTCCCAGAGGACTTACCGGAAGATCTTCTGGAGGAGGGTGTGCCCCTGTAGGGCCTCGACTGCCACGATCCGCCACGGGATGGAAAAAACGGTGAAGGGTTCCTCTGGTCCTGGGATTGTTGATGGTGGGAGAAGGAGCCTCTGCCAGTACCACGGAACTGGAACTGGGCACGGCCGGACAGGCGGCCCCTATTACTGCCGACCCTGGAAGAGACCCTCTGACTGAAGACCTTCCTCATTGAGGCTTGCGCCTTGTCCAAGGCGGTGAACGCGCCCACAAATTTCCCCAGGTCTTTAATAAACGAGTCCCCAAAGAGGAGACCCTGGGCATCCTTGCCTGGCTCGGTAAGAGCCAAATTGGTCAGCTTGGGGTCAATTTTGAAAAGGACACTGTCTTACATTTATAAGCGGCGGTGGATACGCCGAAGTTCTGTAGAGGATGGATCCGCCGCCAGCGCAGGGCCTCATGTATGTGCCCCGTAATGCCTTGTATTCAGGATCTTTATTATGGCCACAGACCTATTTATGTATGATGGGGTTTAGAGGTGGTCATCAGGCTGGAGGTAAGTCGGCTTTCCATTGTTTTCAGAGCAGCTTGTACCTACATGCCGGAGTCTATCAGTCTATAGGTATAACTGTTCTCCTCTGGTCACTAACCTCCTACACTCGCCGATTACCTGGTCACTAACCTCCCACACTCGCCGATCATTTGGTCACAAACCTCCTACACTCGCCGATCATCTGGTCACTAACCTCCTGCACTGGCCGATCATCTGGTCACTAACCTCCTGCACTCGCCGGTCATCTGGTCACTAACCTCCTACACTCGCCGATCATCTGGTCACTAACCTCCTGCACTGGCCGATCATCTGGTCACTAACCTCCTACACTCACCGATCATCTGGTCACTAACCTCCTGCACTGGCCGATCATCTGGTCACTAACCTCCTACACTCACCGATCATCTGGTCACTAACCTCCTGCACTGGCCGATCATCTGGTCACTAACCTCCTGCACTCGCCGATCATCTGGTCACTAACCTCCTGCACTCGCCGATCATCTGGTCACTAACCTCCTGCACTCGCCGATCATCTGGTCACCACCGTGGACCCCAGCGTTCAGAACTGTAAAGAAGAATCCACCATTAATTCAGGGAAATTAAAGTAATAGCGAAGCCAAGTTAATAAAAATAATGATGGAGGAAAAATAATACATTCAGCTTTGATTCCTGAGAAGGTTGCGCTCGCTGTTCCTCAGGATGGAGCCCGTCTCCTGTAATACTCCATGTGTCTCATCATCCTGACCCGGAGAGACAGAGCTGAAGTTTGCTTTACTCTCCCAACATTTCTCATGGACTCTACTTCTTTTTGTACTGACATTTAGTTGGTTTTCTGCTATTTTCTCAATCTCTGAGCTGCAGGGGTTAATTCTTCTGCCGGAGCTCTCCGCCCTCTTATGTCATGATACTTTTTCACTTTCGATTCCTGCTCCTCCGTACCACAATGGCGTCTGCTGATCTGAGGGCCGAGCTGGACTGCTCCATCTGCCTGAGCCTCTATACGGATCCCGTATCCCTCAGATGTGGACACGACTTCTGCCGCTCGTGTATTGTGAGTGCGCTGGATGCACAGGAGGCGGCTGGAGTGTATTCCTGTCCTGAGTGCAGAGCAGAATATCCGGAGCGTCCGGCCCCGGAGAAGAACAGGAAGCTGAGGAACATAGTGGAGCGTTTCTTATCTGCAGAGACCGGGATCTTCTGTACTTACTGTACTAGGTCTCCTGTACCGGCGGTGAGGACATGTCTGCAGTGTGAGGCCTCGTTCTGTGGAGAACACTTGAGTAGACACAGTAAGTCATCAGAACATACTTTGGTGGAACCTACTGCTACCCTGAAGGAAAGAAAATGCTCCACACACAAGGAGATCCTGAAATACTATTGTCCTATGGACGCCGCCTGTATCTGTGTGTCCTGCTGTCTGGTCGGTGAGCACAGGCGACATGACGTGGAGCTACTGGACGTGGCCTCTGAGAAGAAGAAGAAGAAACTGAGGAAATATCTGGAGGAACTAAACCTACAAAAAGCAGAAATTCAGACAAGACTCCAGAATCTGCAGGATCGTCAGAGGAACATCCAGGAGAAAGTCTCTGATAAGAGGAAGAACGTCAGGAAGTTATTTATGGACATTAAGGAGCAACTGGAAATGGCAGAAAAGAAAGCGCTGAGCGAGATCTCCAGGCAGGAGGAGAAGATTGTGTCCCAGATATCTGATCTGATCAAGAAGCTGGAAATAGAGGAGGACGAGCTGTCCAGGAAGATGCGTCACGTGGAGGAGATGTGTCAGGTCACCGACCCAATAAGACTCCTACAAGAAAGTGACATTACAGTATGTGGTCGTGGAGATGGTGAGGACACTGGGGGAGATGGTGAGGACACTGGGGGAGATGGTGAGGACACTGGGGGAGATGGTGAGGACACTGGGGGAGATGGTGAGGACACTGGGGGGGATGATGAGGACACTGGGGGAGATGGTGGAGAGGGCCGGTCTGAGGAGGATCTGGATGAGGTTCTGATCTCACTGACCTTACACCGATCTATGAGGGATGTTGTCACCAATGTCACATCACAGCTCGGGCTCCACGTTGCAGACATATTGCTGGATGAGGACACCGCTAATAGAGAGGTGAAGATATCAGAAGATCTGAAAACAGCAACAAGAACAGAACAAGAACAGGACCGACCAGAATCTCCGGGAAGGTTCCTGGATTGTGCCCAGGTGTTAAGCAGATGTGGCCTCTCCTCAGGAAGACATTACTGGGAGGTGGAGTGGAACCAGATAGGAGGATGTGTCATCGGACTGTCCTATCCCAGTATAGAAAGGGAAGGACGGCGGTCTGGTATTGGATATAATGATAAATCTTGGTGTCTGGATATGTCTGGTGCAGAATGTGTAGCGTGTCACCGCTCAGTCATATCCCCCCTCAGTGCAGATACAACATGTCCTAGACTTGGCGTCTTCTTAGACTATGAGGCCGGGCGTCTGTCCTTCTATCGGCTGTGTGACCCCATCAGACACTTACACACCTTCACCGCCGCCTTCTCCGAACCCCTACATGTTCTCTTCTCTGTGTGGTCTGGAGCCTCTGTTAGAATAATAAGCTGAGGCCGATGCGTCCACGTCCCGTTATAATCTCCGCCTATAAGTCACTATATAGCGCTGTATGGGCGGAGCCTCCGATCACACACTGTATATGGCGGCTCTATGGGGTGGGGGGGGTTACTGTACGATTATTTTATATTCCTTGGAAATCAGATCCAGAATCGATGCTTAAAAAAAATGAAAAGTTACATCGTCTGCACACGAGTTCAGATGAACGCACATCAGATCCGCAGCGTATCCGCACCAATACCTGCAATGTGCGATTACGGTTTTTGGTGCGGATGTGGTTTTCCACTGAAAAGGGTGAAATCCGCAGCTAAAACCACAAACATAACTGACACGCCGCAGATCTGAGAATCCGCACGGAAATAATCGGCGAAGTGTACGTGATCGCGGTAATCTCATACACTTTGCTGTAATTCGTTACGGTTTTTCCACATGGGAATTCGCGTGGAAAGACTGAGCGTATTCCGCAAAGTGCGCAGATGGCCTTCGGGTACAAGCGCACGGTGCGGATTACCTGCTGCACAGAGTGAAATAATAATACCGCCTGAGCAGATGGGATTCTCCGGATCTCCTCTACACGGAGCGGACGTTTCCTGTGTCAGGAGTGACCTGCGGAGCAGATCCTGAGATCTGCGGCCGGTGGATTGTCCGTGCGGATTTCTCCCTTTACAGTGCGGAGGGGGAGATCTGGGGGAATCCGTGTCAGGATCTGCAGGTAACAAGAGCAGAGATACACCGCCGAGCGCACGTACCTCATGGGGGCATCATTAACCCTTCCCCGTCCTCCACGGATGTCGCTGTGGGGGCTTCTTTATGTCTCTGGGATACATTTGGGGAACATATAATTATTAATCCGCTTTTCCTATTTCTGTAGAGATGTGACAATGTGACGATTCTTTCCGTACTGTACGCGCCATTTGTTGTGTTTTTTCCCTTCTTATGGAATAAATGTCTGACTACTTCTGTCACATGAGAGTTGTCGGTCCTGTCATCTGGTGTCTGTGGTCTCCTCCGCCATCATGTATTTTATAGCCGCAGGTAATGAGTTCTTCAGTACACTGGATCTGTATTTGTGGCCGCTGGCGCTGAGCTGGTCGCACGTGCTCAGTGTAAGGCTACGTCTACACGACGCGGCGTCTTGGTCCCAACTCTATACATTATACTAGTGTAAGAACATACCGCGCGCTCCGTATTGTGCCGCCTAGAGCGCGCCCATTGTTGTGCTCGCCGCCTGGACTCAGCACTTTTCTAAGTATCCCTTGTAATGGTCGCCTTCCCTGCGGCGCAGCATGTCGGAGCAGGGCTGTATGTCTGTGTAGTTGGGCAGGGTATGTAGCAGAGCTGTATGTCTTGTGTAGTTGAGCAGTGTATGTAGCAGAGCTGTATGTCTGTGTAGTTGGGCAGTGTATGTAGCAGAGCTGTATGTCTGTGTAGTTGTGTATCTAATCCTATCCTGTGTGCTACTGTCTGCTGACCTGTGTATCTAATTCTACCCTGTGTGATACAGTCTGCTGAGCTGTGTATCTAATCCTATCCTGTGTGATACAGTCTGCTGAGCTGTGTATCTAATCCTATCCTGTGTGATACTGTCTGCTAACCTGTGTATCTAATTCTACCCTGTGTGATACAGTCTGCTAACCTGTGTATCTAATTCTACCCTGTGTGATACAGTCTGCTAACCTGTGTATCTAATTCTACCCTGTGTGATACAGTTTGCTGACCTGTGTATCTAATCCTATCCTGTGTGATACTGTCTGCTGACCTGTGTATCTAATTCTACCCTGTGTGATACAGTCTGCTGACCTGTGTATCTAATTCTACCCTGTGTGATACAGTCTGCTCACCTGTGTATCTAATCCTATCCTGTGTGATAATGCCTGCTTAGTTGTGTATCTAATCCTATCCTGTGTGATACTGTCTGCTGACCTGTGTATCTAACTCTACCCTGTGTGATACAGTCTGCTCACCTGTGTATCTAATCCTATCCTGTGTGATACTGCCTGCTTAGTTGTGTATCTAATCCTATACTGTGTGATACTGCCTGCTGAGCTGTGTATCTAATCCTATCCTGTGTGATACTGTCTGCTGAGCTGTGTATCTAATCCTATCCTGTGTGATACTGTCTGCTGAGCTGTGTATCTAATTCTGTCCTGTGTGATACTGTCTGCTGAGCTGTGTATCTAATCCTATCCTGTGTGATTCTGCTTAGCTGTGTATCTAATCCTCTCCTGTGTGATACTGTCTGCTGAGCTGTGTATCTAATCCTCTCCTGTGTGATACTGTCTGCTGAGCTGTGTATCTAATCCTATACTGTGTGATACTGTCTGCTGAGCTGTGTATCTAATCCTATCGTGTGTGATACTGTCTGCTGAGCTGTGTATCTAATCCTATCATGTGAGATACTGTCCATATGCTGCCCCCTCACCTGCCCCCTCATATATGAGCTCCATATGCTGCCCACCACCTGCCCCCTCATATATGAGCTCCATATGCTGCCCCTCACCTGCCCCCTCATATATGAGCTCCATATGCTGCCCCTCACCTGCCCCCTCATATATGAGCTCCATATGCTGCCCCTCACCTGCCCCCTCATATATGAGCTCCATATGCTGCCCCTCACCTGCCCCCTCATATATGAGCTCCATATGCTGCCCCTCACCTGCCCCCTCATATATGAGCTCCATATGCTGCCCCTCACCTGCCGCCTCATATATGAGCTCCATATGCTGCCCCTCACCTGCCCCTCATATATGAGCTCCATATGCTGCCCCTCACCTGCCCCCTCATATATGAGCTCCATATGCTGCCCCCCACCTGCCCCCTCATATATGAGCTCCATATGCTGCCCCCACCTGCCCCCTCATATATGAGCTCCATATGCTGCCCCTCACCTGCCCCCTCATATATGAGCTCCATATGCTGCCCCTCACCTGCCCCCATATATGAGCTCCATATGCTGCCCCTCACCTGCCGCCTCATATATGAGCTCCATATTTTGCCCCTCACCTGCCCCCTCATATATGAGCTCCATATGCTGCCCCTCACCTGCCCCCTCATATATGAGCTCCATATGCTGCCCCCACCTGCCCCCTCATATATGAGCTCCATATGCTGCCCCTCACCTGCCCCCCATATATGAGCTCCATATGATGCCCCCACCTGCCCCCTCATATATGAGCTCCATATGCTGCCCCTCACCTGCCCCCTCATTTATGAGCCCCATATGCTGCCCCTCACCTGCCCCCTCATATATGAGCTCCATATGCTGCCCCTCACCTGCCCCCTCATATATGAGCTCCATATGCTGCCCCCACCTGCCCCCTCATATATGAGCTCCATATGCTGCCCCTCACCTGCCCGCTCATATATGAGCTCCATATGCTGCCCCTCACCTGCCCCCTCATTTATGAGCCCCATATGATGCCCCTCACCTGCCCCCTCATATATGAGCTCCATATGCTGCCCCTCACCTGCCCCTCATATATGAGCTCCATATGCTGCCCCTCACCTGCCCCTCATATATGAGCTCTATATGCTGCCCCTCACCTGCCCCCTCATATATGAGCTCCATATGCTGCCCCTCACCTGCCGCCTCATATATGAGCTCCATATGCTGCCCCTCACCTGCCCCTCATATATGAGCTCCATATGCTGCCCCTCACCTGCCCCCTCATATATGAGCTCCATATGCTGCCCCCCACCTGCCCCTCATATATGAGCTCCATATGCTGCCCCCACCTGCCCCCTCATATATGAGCTCCATATGCTGCCCCTCACCTGCCCCCTCATATATGAGCTCCATATGCTGCCCCTCACCTGCCCCCCATATATGAGCTCCATATGCTGCCCCTCACCTGCCGCCTCATATATGAGCTCCATATTTTGCCCCTCACCTGCCCCCTCATATATGAGCTCCATATGCTGCCCCTCACCTGCCCCCTCATATATGAGCTCCATATGCTGCCCCCCACCTGCCCCCTCATATATGAGCTCCATATGCTGCCCCTCACCTGCCCCCCCATATATGAGCTCCATATGATGCCCCCACCTGCCCCCTCATATATGAGCTCCATATGCTGCCCCTCACCTGCCCCTCATTTATGAGCCCCATATGCTGCCCCTCACCTGCCCCCCTCATATATGAGCTCCATATGCTGCCCCTCACCTGCCCCCTCATATATGAGCTCCATATGCTGCCCTCACCTGCCCCCTCATATATGAGCTCCATATGCTGCCCCTCACCTGCCCGCTCATATATGAGCTCCATATGCTGCCCCTCACCTGCCCCCTCATTTATGAGCCCCATATGATGCCCCTCACCTGCCCCCTCATATATGAGCTCCATATGCTGCCCCTCACCTGCCCCCTCATATATGAGCTCCATATGCTGCCCCTCACCTGCCCCCCATATATGAGCTCCATATGCTGCCCCTCACCTGCCCCCTCATATATGAGCTCCATATGCTGCCCCTCACCTGCCCCCTCATTTATGAGCTCCATATGCTGCCCCTCACCTGCCCCCTCATATATGAGCTCCATATGCTGCCCCTCACCTGCCCCCTCATATATGAGCTCCATATGCTGCCCCTCACCTGCCCCCTCATATATGAGCTCCATATGCTGCCCCTCACCTGCCCCCTCATATATGAGCTCCATATGCTGCCCCTCACCTGCCCCCTCATATATGAGCTCCATATGCTGCCCCTCACCTGCCCCCTCATATATGAGCTCCATATGCTGCCCCTCACCTGCCCCTCATATATGAGCTCCATATGCTGCCCCTCACCTGCCCCCTCATATATGAGCTCCATATGCTGCCCCTCACCTGCCCCCTCATATATGAGCTCCATATGCTGCCCCTCACCTGCCCCCTCATATATGAGCTCCATATGCTGCCCCTCACCTGCCCCCTCATATATGAGCTCCATATGCTGCCCCTCACCTGCCCCTCATATATGAGCTCCATATGCTGCCCCTCACCTGCCCCCTCATATATGAGCTCCATATGCTGCCCCTCACCTGCCCCCTCATATATGAGCTCCATATGCTGCCCCTCACCTGCCCCTCATATATGAGCTCCATATGCTGCCCCTCACCTGCCCCCTCATATGAGCTCCATATGCTGCCCCTCACCTGCCCCTCATATATGAGCTCCATATGCTGCCCCTCACCTGCCCCCTCATATATGAGCTCCATATGCTGCCCCTCACCTGCCCCCTCATATATGAGCTCCATATGCTGCCCCTCACCTGCCCCCTCATATATGAGCTCCATATGCTGCCCCTCACCTGCCCCCTCATATATGAGCTCCATATGCTGCCCCTCACCTGCCCCCTCATATATGAGCTCCATATGCTGCCCCTCACCTGCCCCTCATATATGAGCTCCATATGCTGCCCCTCACCTGCCCCCTCATATATGAGCTCCATATGCTGCCCCTCACCTGCCCCCTCATATATGAGCTCCATATGCTGCCCCTCACCTGCCCCTCATATATGAGCTCCATATGCTGCCCCTCACCTGCCCCTCATATATGAGCTCCATATGCTGCCCCTCACCTGCCCCCTCATATATGAGCTCCATATGCTGCCCCTCACCTGCCCCCTCATATATGAGCTCCATATGCTGCCCCTCACCTGCCCCCTCATATATGAGCTCCATATGCTGCCCCTCACCTGCCCCCTCATATATGAGCTCCATATGCTGCCCCTCACCTGCCCCCTCATATATGAGCTCCATATGCTGCCCCCACCTGCCCCCTCATATGAGCTCCATATGCTGCCCCTCACCTGCCCCCTCATATATGAGCTCCATATGCTGCCCCTCACCTGCCCCCTCATATATGAGCTCCATATGCTGCCCCTCACCTGCCCCCTCATATATGAGCTCCATATGCTGCCCCTCACCTGCCCCCTCATATATGAGCTCCATATGCTGCCCCTCACCTGCCCCCTCATATATGAGCTCCATATGCTGCCCCTCACCTGCCCCCTCATATATGAGCTCCATATGCTGCCCCTCACCTGCCCCTCATATATGAGCTCCATATGCTGCCCCTCACCTGCCCCCTCATATATGAGCTCCATATGCTGCCCCTCACCTGCCCCCTCATATATGAGCTCCATATGCTGCCCCTCACCTGCCCCCTCATATATGAGCTCCATATGCTGCCCCTCACCTGCCCCCTCATATATGAGCTCCATATGCTGCCCCTCACCTGCCCCTCATATATGAGCTCCATATGCTGCCCCTCACCTGCCCCCTCATATATGAGCTCCATATGCTGCCCCTCACCTGCCCCCTCATATATGAGCTCCATATGCTGCCCCTCACCTGCCCCCTCATATATGAGCTCCATATGCTGCCCCTCACCTGCCCCCTCATATATGAGCTCCATATGCTGCCCCTCACCTGCCCCCTCATATATGAGCTCCATATGCTGCCCCTCACCTGCCCCCTCATATATGAGCTCCATATGCTGCCCCTCACCTGCCCCCTCATATATGAGCTCCATATGCTGCCCCTCACCTGCCCCTCATATATGAGCTCCATATGCTGCCCCACCTGCCCTCATATATGAGCTCCATATGCTGCCCCTCACCTGCCCCCTCATATATGAGCTCCATATGCTGCCCCTCACCTGCCCCTCATATATGAGCTCCATATGCTGCCCCTCACCTGCCCCCTCATATATGAGCTCCATATGCTGCCCCTCACCTGCCCCCTCATATATGAGCTCCATATGCTGCCCCTCACCTGCCCCCTCATATATGAGCTCCATATGCTGCCCCTCACCTGCCCCTCATATATGAGCTCCATATGCTGCCCCTCACCTGCCCCCTCATATATGAGCTCCATATGCTGCCCCTCACCTGCCCCCTCATATATGAGCTCCATATGCTGCCCCTCACCTGCCCCCTCATATATGAGCTCCATATGCTGCCCCTCACCTGCCCCCTCATATATGAGCTCCATATGCTGCCCTCACCTGCCCCCTCATATATGAGCTCCATATGCTGCCCCTCACCTGCCCCCTCATATATGAGCTCCATATGCTGCCCTCACCTGCCCCCTCATATATGAGCTCCATATGCTGCCCCTCACCTGCCCCTCATATATGAGCTCCATATGCTGCCCCTCACCTGCCCCTCATATATGAGCTCCATATGCTGCCCCTCACCTGCCCCTCATATATGAGCTCCATATGCTGCCCCTCACCTGCCCCCTCATATATGAGCTCCATATGCTGCCCCTCACCTGCCCCTCATATATGAGCTCCATATGCTGCCCCTCACCTGCCCCCTCATATATGAGCTCCATATGCTGCCCCTCACCTGCCCCTCATATATGAGCTCCATATGCTGCCCCTCACCTGCCCCCTCATATATGAGCTCCATATGCTGCCCTCACCTGCCCCCTCATATATGAGCTCCATATGCTGCCCCTCACCTGCCCCCCCATATATGAGCTCCATATGCTGCCCCTCACCTGCCCCCCATATATGAGCTCCATATGCTGCCCCCTCATATATGAGCTCCATATGCTGCCCCCACCTGCCCCCTCATATATGAGCTCCATATGCTGCCCTCACCTTCCCCTCATATATGAGCTCCATATGCTTCCCTCACCTGCCCCCCATATATGAGCTCCATATGCTGCCCCTCACCTGCCCCCATATATGAGCTCCATATGCTGCCCCCACCTGCCCCTCATATATGAGCTCCATATGCTGCCCCCACCTGCCCCTCATATATGAGCTCCATATGCTGCCCCTCACCTGCCCCTCATATATGAGCTCCATATGCTGCCCTCACCTGCCCCTCATATATGAGCTCCATATGCTGCCCCTCACCTGCCCCCATATATGAGCTCCATATGCTGCCCCTCACCTGCCCCCCATATATGAGCTCCATATGCTGCCCCCCACCTGCCCCCTCATATATGACCTCCATATGCTGCCCCTCACCTGCCCCCTCATATATGAGCTCCATATGCTGCCCTCACCTGCCCCCTATATATGAGCTCCATATGCTGCCCCTCACCTGCCCCCTCATATATGAGCTCCATATGCTGCCCCTCACCTGCCCCCCATATATGAGCTCCATATGCTGCCCCCCATATATGAGCTCCATATGCTGCCCCTCACCTGCCCCCTCATATATGAGCTCCATATGTTGCCCCTCACCTGCCCCCTCATATATGAGCTCCATATGCTACCCCTCACCTGCCCCCTCATATATGAGCTCCATATGCTGCCCCTCACCTGCCCCCTCATATATGAGCTCCATATGCTGCCCTCACCTGCCCCCCATATATGAGCTCCATATGCTGCCCTCACCTGCCCCCTCATATATGAGCTCCATATGCTGCCCCCACCTGCCCCCTCATATATGAGCTCCATATGCTGCCACTCACCTGCCCCCTCATATATGAGCTCCATATGCTGCCCCCACCTGCCCCTCATATATGAGCTCCATATGCTGCCCCCCACCTGCCCCTCATATATGAGCTCTATATGCTGCCCCACCTTCCCCCATATATGAGCTCCATATGCTGCCCCTCACCTGCCCCCTCATATATGAGCTCCATATTCTGCCCCCCACCTGCCCCCTCATATATGAGCTCTATATGCTGCCCCTCACCTGCCCCCTCATATATGAGCTCCATATGCTGCCCCCTCATATATGAGCTCCATATGCTGCCCCTCACCTGCCCCCTCATATATGTGCTCCATATGCAGCCCCCCACCTGCCCCCCATATATGAGCTCCATATGCTGTCCCTCACCTGCCCCCTCATATATGTGCTCCATATGCTGCCCCTCACCTGCCCCCTCATATATGAGCTCCATATGCTGCCCCTCACCTGCCCCCTTATATATGAGCTCCATATGCTGCCCCTCACCTGCCCCCTCATATATGAGCTCCATATGCTGCCCCTCACCTGCCCCCTCATATATGAGCTCCATATGCTGCCCCTCACCTGCCCCCTCATATATGAGCTCCATATGCTGCCCCCATATATGAGCTCCATATGCTGCCCCTCACCTGCCCCCTCATATATGAGCTCCATATGCTGCCCCTTACCTGCCCCCCATATATGAGCTCCATATGCTGCCCCTCACCTGCCCCCTCATATATGAGCTCTATATGCTGCCCCCCACCTACCCCCTCATGCAGCATACGGGTGTTAATACCCGACACTGCAGAAGGTTTATTATGTGTATGTACCTTTAATTCATTTCCTTGTACAGGCCTGCAGGGTTAGTGTCTACTACAGCCACTAGAGGGAGACAGTGCGCCCACTATATATTGGTAGGCCCAGGCAGAGAGTAAAGTAGTTCAGTGCAGACAGTGGAGTCTGTGAAGTGTGTGTGTTTCACAGTGTGACATCAGCGGCGCTCCCCCGCCCCGGAGGGTTGTGACTGGACGCAGTGTATCTGGGCGTGAGTTTTGTGGTTTAATCCACACGCCCCCTCTGATGAAATAAGTCAAGATTGGCCAAATGCATCTCAGGGAGGGCTCAGTGTGAGTATTTAAAGCCGTCACTCTCTATCTACTCTGCCCCTGACCAGTCTATATCCCTGAGGAGCCACTTTTTAGTGGCGAAACGCGTCGCATACGATTATTACCAATAGGGCTTTCAGAGCTTCAAGTATAAGCGGAGGGAGAGTTAGACAGAGCCGAGGTTCCAGAGGCTGGGGGTCGCCCTTTTCAGGGCGGGTGCTCCGACTACAGCCACATAGGGTCTACCCCAACTAGTGAGCTTCAGGGCCAGGATATAGTGAGCCCCCTGCAGGGTGAAAATACTAGACCCCCAAAGCCCGGATACCTCATCTGGTCCCACCTCAGTTAGCCCTATAGACACAGGGAATGATCATCTAGTGTGAGAGTGACCATATAATATGTTAAAAGTTCTAAATAACCGTTAATTATTACCCAATAAGACCCCTCTTATTCTAGTATTCTATGTGTATGATTACCACCAAAGCTTCAGTAAAGTTCAAGTTCTGTTTTATTGCAACGTGGTTCCTCAATTATTCCTACTATCAAAAAACGGTGTGCCACCGTTAATTAGCACTGGCGTCACGAACTCTACCTATAACTACCTGTCCTATAAGAAGTACCAGAGAGTCGGCCTGTCCCAGGTTAGCGGTCATAACTGCACTACAACACCCAGGAACACTACTGAACCCTAACTTGAGTACGCTGCACTCATATATGGGGCCTATGGGTTCTGTATGTCAATTACCACAAAATTCCTCCTCAGCTAAAAATACTCAAATTTGTGAAGAGAAGTATTTTTACTCTTCTGGATAGACCGTAGTGCGACCTCTGGGCTACATATTACTCAGCCCCGGGGGCGGCCCCAGCTTTCTGCTGACGAGCGCTGCCGCCTGCTGCTTCAATAGGAAGAGCAGAGCTACACAGACAGACAGAAGGAGGGAGAGGATGATCAGGATGATCATCTCGTCACGTAACTTGCCGGGCAGTGATGCTGGCGCTGCCATCTGTCAGTGGGCGGCAGGACCCGCCTCCTGATACGTGTGGTGCGGAGCCTGCACTTCCTTCTCACTCCCTGCGCTGCACGCACGCTGCGTCCTCACAGAGCCCTGCCGCCCGCCCGTATTCTAGAGTCTGCAGAGCGCGGCGGCGTGCAGACGTGCTGCCTGTGACTCAGGGGTGGACATCACAGGCGGCCGCTCGTCCCCCAAGATAGTATAAAATATTGGGAAATCTATCGTTTAATAAAAATGTAATTTCACATTTTACTGCATTCGCCTCTAGAGATTACAACTCCTAGCATGGCCTGTGAGATGCCAATGGTCGGAAGGAACGCTTCCATCCCAACAATCTCCTGCTCTGTCGCCCGGTGTAAAGGGACCTTAACAACTACAATGAGAAGCAATCTGATATAGAGCAGTGCACAATACCGCTCTGTAGTGCACAATACCGCTCTGTAGTGCACAATACCGCTCTGTAGTGCACAATACCGCTCTGTAGTGCACAATACCGCACTGTAGTGCACAATACCGTACTGTAGTGCACAATACCGCTCTGTAGTGCACAATACCGCTGTGTAGTGCAAAATACCGCTGTGTAGTGCACAATACCGTTCTGTAGTGCACAATACCGCTCTGTAGTGCACAATACCGCTCTGTAGTGCACAATACCGCTGTGTAGTGCACAATACCGTTCTGTAGTGCACAATACCGCTCTGTAGTGCACAATACCGCTCTGTAGTGCGCAATACCGCTCTGTAGTGCGCAATACCGCTCTGTAGTGCGCAATACCGTTCTGTAGTGCGCAATACCGCTCTGTAGTGCACAATACCGCTGTGTAGTGCACAATACCGCTCCGTAGTGCAAAATACCATTCTGTAGTGCACAATACCGCTCTGTAGTGCACAATACCGCTCTGTAGTGCACAATACCGCTCTGTAGTGCACAATACCGCACTGTAGTGCACAATTCCGTTCTGTAGTGCACAATACCGTTCTGTAGTGCACAATACCGCTCTGTAGTGCACAATACCGCTCTGTAGTGCACAATACCGCTCTGTAGTGCACAATACCGCTCTGTAGTGCACAATACCGCTCCGTAGTGCACAATACCGCTCCGTAGTGCACAATACCGTTCTGTAGTGCACAATACCGCTCTGTAGTGCACAATACCGTTCTGTAGTGCACAATACCGCTCTGTAGTGCACAATACCGCTCTGTAGTGCACAATACCGCTCTGTAGTGCACAATACCGTGCCGTAGTGCACAATACCGTGCCGTAGTGCACAATACCGTTCCGTAGTGCACAATACTCTTCCGTAGTGCACAATACTCTTCCGTAGTGCACAATACCGCTCTGTAGTGCACAATACCGCTCTGTAGTGCACAATACCGCACTGTAGTGCACAATACCGCTCCGTAGTGCACAATACCGCTCCGTAGTGCACAATACCGCTCCGTAGTGCACAATACCGCTCCGTAGTGCACAATACCGTTCCGTAGTGCACAATACCGCTCTGTAGTGCATAATATCGCTCTGTAGTGCACAATACCGCTCTGTAGTGCACAATACCGCTCTGTAGTGCACAATACCGCTCTGTAGTGCACAATACCGTTCTGTAGTGCACAATACCGCTCTGTAGTGCACAATACCGCTCTGTAGTGCACAATACCGCTCCGTAGTGCACAATACCGTTCCGTAGTGCACAATACCGTTCCGTAGTGCACAATACTCTTCCGTAGTGCACAATACCGCTCTGTAGTGCACAATACCGCTCTGTAGTACACAATACCGCACTGTAGTGCACAATACCGCACTGTAGTGCACAATACCGCTCTGTAGTGCACAATACCGCTCCGTAGTGCACAATACCGCTCCGTAGTGCACAATACCGCTCCGTAGTGCACAATACCGTTCTGTAGTGCACAATACCGTTCCGTAGTGCACAATACCGTTCCGTAGTGCACAATACCGCTCTGTAGTGCACAATACCGCTCTATAGTGCACAATACCGCTCTGTAGTGCACAATACCGTTCCGTAGTGCACAATACTCTTCCGTAGTGCACAATACTCTTCCGTAGTGCACAATACCGCTCTGTAGTGCACAATACCGCTCTGTAGTGCACAATACCGCTCTGTAGTGCACAATACCGCTCTGTAGTGCACACTGTATTGTGTGCTAAACTGCAAATATTCGACACTGTGCTGACTCCTGACCACACTAGTGACCTGCTGGCTCCGCCGCTGTCTCACGGGCAAGCTGACACCCTCTTCTCCCGATGATGATGAAGCCCCTTCATCACCCGGCTCCCAAGTGCGATCAGCTACATCATCATCATCGAGTACTGTCTGCATGTCACTGATGTCCTCCTCTACGGTCTCTGGGTCAGGAGCCTGACCGCTCACAACACCAGCCCCCACGCCACTCTCCTCATCACTACTTGCCGCCTAGCGGAGGAAGCGGCGGATGTCTCCTCCACATCTTGGCTGGGCAGTAGCTGCTGACTGTCCTCTAGTAGCTCGTCCTCGTTCTGTAATGCACAATACCGTTCTGTAGTGCACAATACCGCGCGGTAGTGCGGGAAGTCGAAGATCGAGTCAACCATTCAAGAACCGCTGGGTTGTTGGTAACTAGTGTTGAGCGAACAGTTCGAAAATCGTTCGGGTTCGTACCGAATTTTGGGGTGTCCGGGACCCGGACCCGAACCCGGACATTTTCAAAAAAGTTCGGGTTCGGGTTCGGTGTTCGTCGATTTCTTCCCGCTTTCTGAAGGGCTGCACAGCAGCCAATCAGCTAGCGTTTTACTTCTTGCCCTAAGAGCCCATCACAGCCATGCCTACTAATGGCATGGCTGTGATTGGCCAAGTGCAGCATGTGACCCAGCCTCTATTTAAGCTGGAGTCACGTAGCGCCGCACGTCACACTGCTCTGATTAGTGTAGGGAGAGAGGACGCAGCTTCTGTGAGGGCGAGATAGGCAGGGTAAAGAAGAGAATGATCTACCTTTCTACACCTGTGCATCAGAACAACTCAGCTGAGCCGTTCACTGAAAGTCACTATTTTGTTGAGACTGGCCAGAGCAATTTTTACTGGCACATGTAACTGGGCTGACCGGCGGTGGCCATTTTGGGACTTGTGGTGCGCCAGCACTTGCTGCCACAGAGTCTAAACCAAAGCTCCAAAGAAGTGTAAAATCTACACCTGTGAATCAGAACAACAGTGATTCAGCTGCTCAGTCAAAGTCTATTTTTTTTCTGGCTGGGCAGACCATTTTCTGGCACATGTTACTGGGCTGATAGGCGGCGGCCATTTTGGGACTTGTGGTGCTACAGCAAAAGCTGCCACAACGTCCATTAATCTTATGTAATAGTCGATTTTTTCATAGATATACTACATCAGGGGTTTGGCTGTGCTTGTGTCACCCATACTAACTGCAAAGATATTTAATATATCAGTGGTGAAACTGAAAGTAACCCACTTGGATAGCAAATCCCATGAATGTGCTGTTCCAGCTAGGCTAGCCAGTGCCACTACAGCCAAGTCCAATACTGTCAGCCAGAAATATATATTTTTTTATGTGCCAGAAATATAAATTAGAAAAAGTTTTCACCGTAATAATAAAATTATTCTGGTGTTAGACCAGAAGAAGCACTCCTGTTGTAATTAATACTGTAAAAAGGCTTAGGCAATATTTCTCCCAGTGTGGGAAATTTATCTAGCAAAACTAGCATTTTAACAATTCCGGTGTTCTGAAATACCAGCAGTCCTCTTGTAATTAATACCGCAAAAAGGCATTATATCGTCCAGTGTTGTAATTTTGGTGAAACAAAGGCCAATTTAATCAATCTGGTGTTAGTTACACCAGAAACACTAGGCCTCACGTTTTTACTCCTGTAAAAAGGAATTATATCTCCCCGTGTGGGAATCTATGTACCAAAACTAGCATTTTAAAAATTCTGGTGTCCAATTTGCAGCAGTTTTCTTGTAATTAATACCGGAAAAAGGAATTATATCTTCCAGTGTGGGAATTTTGGGGCTAAAAAATAATATATTTTATTGTGGTGCGAGTTGAATCGCAACAATGAGGAAACATTCTATTAAGGGACGAGGACGCGGTCGTGGTGGTGTCCGTGGAGCCTCTGTTGCTGGCAGATGGCGTGGCCGTTCGGCCTCAGGCGCACAAAGTAGAGAACCAACTCCCTCAAGTAGCCGGCAGAATTTACAGCGATATTTGGTGGGGCCCAATGCCGTTATGAGGATGGTAAGGCCTGAGCAGGTACAGGCATTAGTCGATTGGGTGGCCGACAGTGCTTCCAGCACGTTCACCACATTGTCTTCCGCCCAGTCTTCTGCGGAAAGCGCACAGGTGGCACCTGAAAACCAAGCCCATCAGTCTGTCACATCACCCCCATGCATATCAGGGAAACTGGCTGAGCCTCAAGTTATGCAGCAGTCTCTTCTTCTGTTTGAAGACTCTGCTCCCACGGTTTTCCAGGGGCGTCCACCTATCCCTTCCCCAGTGGAGGAAGACATACCATGCACTGACGCACAACCACTTATGTATCCAGATGATGAGGACATGGGAATACCACCACAGCAGAGTGACCGAGTGTCTGATGATGACGAAACACTGGTGCCCACTGCCGCGTCTTATTGCAGTGTGCAGACTGAACAGGAGGAGGTCAGGGAGGAAGACTGGGTGGAAGACGATGCAGAGGACGATGAGGTCTTAGACCCCACATGGAATGAAAGTCGTGCCGCTGACTTAAATAGTTCAGAGGAAAAGGCAGTGGTGAGACCGAGACAACAGCGAAGCCAAAGAGGGAGCAGGGGGCAAAAGCAGAACAGCCGCCGCCAAGAGAGTTCGCCTGCTACTGGACATCGCCAACAGGGACCCAGCACCCCAAAGGCATCTTCAAGGAGTTCCCTGGCATGGCACTTCTTCAAACAATGTGCTGACGACAAGACCAGAGTGGTTTGCACGCTGTGCCATCAGATCCTGAAGCGAGGCATTAACGTTCTGAACCTTAGCACAACCTGCATGACCAGGCATCTACATGCAAAGCATGAACTGCAGTGGAGTAAACACCTTAAAAACAAGGAACTCACTCAGGCTCCCCCTGCTCCCTCTACCGCTGCTGCCTCAGCTTCCGCCTCGAGAGGAATGTTGCCACCTGCCGAGCAGCAAACAGAGGATGTGCCACCGACACCACCACCACCACCGCCACCTTCACCTAGCGTCTCCACTATTTCACACAGCAGCGTTCAGCTCTCCATCTCACAAACCTTGGAGAGAAAGCGTAAATTCCCACCTAGCCACCCTCGAGCCCTGGGCCTGAATGCCAGCATTTCTAAACTACTGGCCTTTGAAATGCTGTCATTCAGGCTGGTGGACACAGACAGCTTCAAACAGCTGATGTCCATGGCTGTCCCACAGTATGTGGTTCCCAGCCGCCACTACTTCTCCAAGACAGCCGTGCCTTCCCTGCACAACCAAGTATCCGATAAAATCAAGTGTGCACTGCGCAACGCCATCTGTGGCAAGGTCCACCTAACCACAGATACGTGGACCAGTAAGCACGGCCAGGGACGCTATATCTCCCTAACTGCACACTGGGTAAATGTAGTGGCAGCTGGGCCGCAGGCGGAGAGTTCCTTGGCGCACGTCCTTCCGCCGCCAAGGATCGCAGGGCATCATTCTCTGCCTCCTGTAGCCTCCCCCTCCTACTCGGCTTCCTCCTCCACTGCTTCCACCAGCTCATCCAGTCAGCCACACACCTTCACCACCAACTTCAGCACAGCCCGGGGTAAACGTCAGCAGGCCATTCTGAAACTCATATGTTTGGGGGACAGGCCCCACACCGCGCAGGAGTTGTGGCGGGGTATTGAACAACAGACCGACCAGTGGTTGCTGCCGGTGGGCCTCAAGCCCGGCCTGGTGGTGTGCGATAATGGGCGAAATCTCGTCGCAGCTCTGGGACTAGCCGGTTTGACGCACATCCCTTGCCTGGCGCATGTGCTGAATTTGGTGGTGCAAAAGTTCATTCACAACTACCCAGACATGTCAGAGCTGCTGCATAAAGTGCAGGCCGTCTGTGCGCGATTCCGGCGTTCACATCCTGCCGCTGCTCGCCTGTCTGCGCTACAGCGGAACTTCGGCCTTCCCGCTCACCGCCTAATATGCGACGTGCCCACCCGGTGGAACTCCACCTTGCACATGCTGGAGAGACTGTGCGAGCAGCAGCAGGCCATAGTGGAGTTTCAGCTGCAGCACACACGCGTCAGTCGCACTGCGGAACAGCACCACTTCACCACCAATGATTGGGCCTCCATGCGAGACCTGTGTGCCCTGTTGCGCTGTTTCGAGTACTCCACCAACATGGCCAGTGGCAATGACACTGTTATCAGCGTTACAATACCAATTCTATGTCTCCTAGAGAAAACGCTTAGGGCGATGATGGAAGAGGAGGTGGCCCAGGAGGAGGAGGAGGAGGAGGATGACGGGTCGTTTTTAGCACTTTCAGGCCAGTCTGTTAGAAGTGGCTCAGAGGGAGGTTTTTTGCAACAGCAGAGGGCAGGTACAAATGTGGCCAGCCAGGGCCCACTACTGGAGGACGAGGAGGATGAGGAGGAGGTGGAGGAGGATGAGGATGAAGCAGGTTCACAGCGGGGTGGCACCCAGCACAGCGGAGGCACATCCCTGGTGCGTGGCTGGGGGGATACAGAGGATGATGACGATACACCTCCCACAGAGGACAGCTTGTCCTTACCTCTGGGGAGCCTGGCACACATGAGCGATTACATGCTGCAGTGCCTGCGCAACGACAGCAGAGTTGCCCACATTTTAACGTGTGCTGACTACTGGGTGGCCACCCTGCTGGATCCACGGTACAAAGACAATGTGCCCACTTTACTTCCTGCACTGGAGCGTGATAGGAAGATGCGCGAGTACAAGCGCACACTGGTAGACGCGCTCCTGAGAGCATTCCCAACTGTCACAGGGGAACAGGTGGAAGGCCAAGGCAGAGGAGGAGCTAGAGGTCGCCCACGCAGCAGTGTCACGGCCAGCTCCTCTGAGGGCAGGGTTAGCATGGCAGAAATGTGGAAAAGTTTTGTCTCCACGCCGCAGCTAACTGCACCACCAACTGATACGGAACGTGTTAGCAGGAGGCAGCATTTCACTAACATGGTTGAACAGTACGTCTGCACACAACTCCACGTACTGACGGATGGTTCGGCCCCATTCAACTTCTGGGTTTCCAAATTGTCCACGTGGCCAGAATTAGCATGTTATGCCTTGGAGGTGCTGGCCTGCCCGGCGGCCAGTGTTTTATCTGAACGTGTATTCAGCACGGCAGGGGGCGTCATTACTGACAAACCCAGCCGCCTGTCCACAGCCAACGTGGACAAGCTGACGTTCATAAAAATGAACCAGGCATGGATCCCACAAGACCTGACCCTCCCTTGTGCAGAGTAGTCCTTAATAACTGCCTTAAACCATGTTGTCTTGTACTCCTGGCCACTTCTTCATTGAAAAATCAATTTTTGAAATTAAGTAGGATCTTGGGGTGCAACCCAGAGTTGAATGAACCTTCCGTCTGTCTGGGTGCCGGGGCCAAAGTACATGAAAGTGTCCTTCTCCTGTGCTGGGTGATATGAATGTTATACTTGTGCTGTCTGACATGTCTCCTCCGTGTGGCTGCAGGGGTCAAAGTCTCTAAAAGTGCCCTTCTCCTGTGGTGGGTGATCTGTAAAACTGATGCTTGCGCTTTCTGACCTGTCTCCTCTGTCTGGGTGCAGGGGTCAAAGTCTCTCAAAGTCGCCTTCTCTTGTGCTGGGTGATGTGAAACTGATGTTTGTGCCATCTGACATGGTTGCCGGGGTCCCATTAAATGGTGGCCTACTCCTGTGGTGGGTGATCTAAATGCATGATTCTCTGCTGTGAAACCTCTCTCCTCCGTCTGGGTGCAGGGGTCAAAGTCTCTCAAAGTGGCCTTCTCTTGTGCTGGGTGATGTGAAACTGATGCTTGTACCAGCTGACATGGGTGCAGGGGTCAAAGTAACTAAATGGTGGCCTACTCCTGTGGTGGGTGATATGATGCCTGAATATGTGCTGTGGGGCCTCTCTCCTCCGTCTGGGTGCAGGGGTCAAAGTCTCTAAAAGTGGCCTTCTCCTGTGCTGGATGGTATAAATGTAATGCTTGTGCTATCTGACATGTCTCCTCTGTCTGGGTGCTAAGGCCTAAGTCACTGAAAGTGGCCTTCTCCTGTGGTGGTTGATATGATGCCAGATTCTCTGCTGTGGGACCTCTCTCCTTTGTCAGGATGCTGGGGTCGAAATAATAGTAAGCGACCTTCTCCATTGGTGGGTGATTTGAAGCCTGATTCTGTGCTATGGGACCTAACTCCAATTAATATTGGTTAATTTTATTTTATTTTATGTTAAGTCATCATTTCCCTATCTACATTTGTTTGCAGGGGATTTACCTACATTTTGCTGCCTTTTGCAGCCCTCTAGCCCTTTCCGGGAGTCTTTTACAGCCTTTTTAGTGCCCAAAAGTTCGGGTCCCCATTGACTTCTATCGGGTTCGGGATGAAGTTCGGGTTGAGTTCGGATCACGAACCCGGACATTTTCCGGAAGTTTGGCCGAACCTCTCGAACCCGAACATCCAGGTGTTCACTCATCTCTACTGGTAACGACACGACCGCTAGATGACACTGGGAGCTCAGGCCTCTCGCTGCGACTCCTGCTGCCACGCCCCCTTACTCTGCTGCGACCTCTGCCTGCACCAGAAATATTTAGGCCTCTGCCCTCCCCTGTGCAGGGCCTGGCACTTCTCTGTCTGACATACTGGTAGATCAAATAAATAATTAAAAAGAAAATTAAAACACCCAAAAAAGTGCTGTAATTTTCTCACTTCACCACACACCGGCAAATAAGCCCCTTTTTTCCACTAATACACAAAAAAATGCTTTAGATCATATAACTGCACCGCACGAGGGCAAATAAGACGTAGAAATATCTCCTTGTAATAAACCCTGGTAATGGCGGTATCACACAGCACTTGCACCCCAATAACAAGAACGGTTTACTGGAATTACCGAGCTGTATAATGGCAACTTGGATCCGCAGTCAGTGCAGCAAGGTGTAATAGGATTGTTCCTATTCCCCAGGCTGTAACCTCCTCTACTGAACCCTGTTCTACATAAATGCTGTGGAATGATTCCTCCCTATCCTTTCCCTACACCTTGAATAATCTTTCCTGAACTTGTAAATAGTTTTTCAGCACAATGAACTCTTTCCTAGCACTGTCCCTAGCGCCTGCTGACGTCTCTCCCTGCACTAATTACACTGGAAAATGGCCGAATCCAGGATGGCTGAGGCTACTTATAGGGCTGTGACTTTACAGGGCTGGCTGCTGATTGGCTGCATGCATGGCATTATGGGTGATCCCGCCTTCCCAGAGTTCCTTGCTCCATGTCCTCACACGTGCAGCAGCCATTTTAGGAAAAAATGTGATTCGTTACCACGAGGCGTGAGGAAATTCGGATTCGGTGCAAATCGAATTTTGCATGAAATTCTGATCGAATTCCACTTTGTCAACTTCGTTTCGCTCATCTCTAACTACTGCTACTTCTACTATTACAATTTCTACCACCAAAACTATTACTATTGCTTAAACCACCACCAATATTACTCATACTATTACTACTACCACCGATACTACTGCTTGTAATAGCAGTGCCACTTTTATTACTACACCTTCCCCCTCCTCCAGTACTACTTATTACCACCACTAGTGTTGAGGGAAGTTTTCAAAGTGAAATTCAGTCTAAAGTTTAGGAAAACTGATTTGCAACAAATCCTTCTTTCTTAGCGCTTTGTGGTAACTAATCAGTGGCGGCTGCACGTGTTACAAAGTGAAAGTAAGAAGCCCAGGAACGTGAGATCACCCATAATGCTGTGCAGGCAGCCAATCCGCAGATAGCCCAACCCCTGTGATGTCACAGCCCTATAAAACCCTCATCCGCTGCGGTCTCCGCCATTGTCCTGTGAGCTGAGCATAGGGAGAGAAGTGACAAATCATGCACTAGGGACAGTGTTGCTAAAAATGATAAATAGAAGACTATTGGATAGGGAGACTGTAGGGAGAGCACAGAGAGAGTGCAGGAATACTGCAGGGAGAGTACAGGGACAATGCAGGGAGACTGTAGGTAGATCATAAGGAGAGTGCAGGGAGATCATAGGGAGAGTGCAGGGAGATCATAGGGAGAGTGCAGGGAGACTTATTCTGTGTCACTTTTATTTATTTATTCCCACATCAGCTGTGAGCTGAGATATGTAATTCCATACCAATAAGATTTATTATTCTGTGTGCCAACCAGTAGCATCCAGTCTGCACCCCTTAGGGGGGCCAGGTCTTAATGATGACCATCCTCATCCTTTGCTGGCTTTACTTCTTCCAAATCATCCTTTATAGCCTCCATGTCCTAGAAAAGTCAGCAACAGGCAGAGAGAGAAGGAGCTGGATGTTCCTGATGACATATTCTCATCAATAATGAATGATGTGGAAAAGGAGGAGAAGCAGATGGGAGAAGAAGGGCCCCCACCTGTAGGGCAGGAGAAGTGGGTATGTCAGGGCTGATTAATATACAGTGTTTACTGTCAAATAACCTGCAGGAGATTGCAGACCAGAAGAGCAATAATCTGCGTATTGTCCCCCCACCTGACCAGCCAAACCCCAGACCAGTAACAGCCTCTGGTTACAGGTGCTGCGCAGCCATCACCAATGAAGAAGGACTACACAGTGCGGTCTTCATCATTACATGAAAGTCAGCTGCGGGCTAAGTGGCCCCGCGGTTCTTCACCGCAGCATGGCCGCTCCGTGTGGCCTGGGTATACCTGATTTATCGCGATTCGGGATTAATTCAGAACCAATCAAATTTCTTCGGGAACTTCAGCAAAGTCGCCAAATCGAATTTTTCTAAATTTTACTCATCTCTATCTACCACCAATACTATTACTACTACTACTGTTACTAATACTACTAATACCAGCTAATGATACTACTATAAATAGTAATTATAGTATCAACTAGTAATGCTGCTGTCACTGATACTACTATTATTACTACTTCTAATAGAAGTACTACAACCAATACTACTATTACTACCACCACACTACCAATGAAACGACTACTGGTAATAATAATAATAAATATATCTGCTAAAGAGTTTACAAGTACTACTATTACTGAAAAATAATTGTAATATCAGCTAATTATACTACTACTACCATCACTACAACTACCACTAGCAAGTATACTACCAGTAATAATGATAAAACTGGTAACAGCAGCCAATGATACTACTACTGCCAAAAGTACAACGCCTTAATAAAAGTAATATTAAGTAACGTCACTTCTACCACTACTACTATATCAACTAATGATACTACCACGGCTACTAACAGCATTACTATTACTAATAATACCTGGAATGTCTATTACAGATACCACTAGTACTACCACTGCTACTACCATTATTACTACTTCCAATAATAATGATAGAAATATCGGTTAGGCCGGGTTTGCATCGGTTCTGCTGCCCTTAGACCTCTATTATGACGGATCAAAACGGAATGTGTCTAAAGGTTTCCGCTCTGCGTTCCGTCTACGAATTCCATTATAAGCGGAACCTGTACCGGAATACTTTAAGGCAAGTGCGACCCCGGCCTTTATGAAACTACTAGTACTATTAATACTACTAGGAACAAAACTACTAGGAATACCAGTACTACTGTTACTACTGATACTAATCACTAATAATTGTAATGTCAGATAATGAGAGTACTACTACTATCACTACTAGTACTGTTATTATTACTACCACTACTAATAGTAATATCAGCTAATGATACTACTACAGAATCCATACAGCTCCGGAGATACTGCAGATGAGATACAGCTTCGGAGATACTGCAGATTAGATACAGCTCTGGAGATACTACAGATTAGATACAGCTCTGGAGATACTACAGATTAGATACAGCCCCAGAGATACTACAGATTAGATACAGCCCCAGAGATACTACAGATTAGATACAGCCCCAGATATACTACAGATTAGATACAGCTCTGGAGATACTACAGATTAGATACAGCTCTGGATATACTGCAGATGAGATACAGCTTCGGAGATACTGCAGTTTAGATACAGCTCTGGAGATACTACAGATTAGATACAGCTCTGGAGATACTGCAGATTAGATACAGCTCTGGAGATACTGCAGATTAGATACAGCTCTGGAGATACTGCAGATTAGATACAGCTCTGGAGATACTACAGATTAGATACAGCTCTGGAGATACTGCAGATTAGATACAGCTCTGGAGATACTGCAGATTAGATACAGCTCTGGAGATACTGCAGATTAGATACAGCTCTGGAGATACTGCAGATTAGATACAGCTCTGGAGATACTACAGATTAGATACAGCCCCAGAGATACCACAGATTAGATACAGCTCTGGAGATACTTCAGATGAGATACAGCTCTCGAGATACTACAGATTAGATACAGCTCCGGAGATACTGCAGATTAGATACAGCTCCGGAGATACTGCAGATTAGATACAGCTCTGGATATACTACAGATTAGATACAGCTGTGGAGATGCTACAGATTAGATACAGCTCCGGAGATGCTACAGATTAGATACAGCTCCGGAGATACTACAGATTAGATACTGCTCTGGAGATACTGCAGATGAGATACAGCTCTGGAGATGCTACAGATTAGATACAGCTCTGGAGATGCTACAGATTAGATACAGCTCTGGAGATACTGCAGATGAGATACAGCTCTGGAGATACTACAGATTAGATACAGCTCTGGAGATGCTACAGATTAGATACAGCTCTGGAGATGCTACAGATTAGATACAGCTCTGGAGATACTGCAGATGAGATACAGCTCTGGAGATACTGCAGATGAGATACAGCTCTGGAGATACTGCAGATTAGATACAGCTCTGGAGATACTGCAGATGAGATACAGCTCTGGAGATACTGCAGATGAGATACAGCTCTGGAGATACTACAGATTAGATACAGCTCTGGAGATACTGCAGATTAGATACAGCTCCGGAGATACTGCAGATTAGATACAGCTCTGGCGATACTGCAGATTAGATACAGCTCCGGAGATACTGCAGATTAGATACAGCTCTGGAGATACTGCAGATTAGATACAGCTCTGGATAGCGCACAGCACATGGCGGATTACATCTGCTCAATGTTTTACGCTCTGTGGTTTTGTTCGCGTTCTGTGGCGTGTCCATGCTTCTCTTCAGCCCGCTGTCACTTTTTTCTGCAGTTACTTTTGTCTCCACAAGATGGCAGCAAAACTCCACAAAAATCACCAAAACGGTCTCCTGCTAGTTTACAAGAACCAAATGCCCCTCATGCCCCGGGGCCCCTGTGTGGAATGTCTGTTTACTGGATACAGATTTCTGTTTGCTTTTTAACAGGGGTGGACTGGGAACTTGTGGCCCTGGAAAGAACTAAAAGTGGCCCCATGTTGTAGGCAGGTAAAAACGAACAGAAGTGGCAACACAAGTAGGCAGAGAAAATGGAAGTAGGCAGGGCCAGCAAAACAGTAGTGCAGCACAATATACTGCCCTAGCAGAACCAGTTACCACAGTGCAGCACAATATACCGCCCCAGCAGAACCAGTTACCACAGTGCAGCACAATATACCGCCCCAGCAGAACCAGATACCACAGTGCAGCACAATATACTGCCCCAGGAGAACCAGATACCACAGTGCAGCACAATATACTGCCCCAGCAGAACCAGATACCACAGTGCAGAACAATATACTGTTGCCCTCACCTATCACTGCCCTGAGGAGGGTGATGCCGTTCAGTAGGGCTCCTGCTGCCATCGGCCTGGTGCATAAGTGCATTAATGCTGAGATCATTAGATCATCATTTGCGCAGCCCGCAGCCGCCAGGAGGGCTTACGTTTCCCCCTGGACATCATCCCACTATGAAATTTCCCTGTAGGGTCTAAGGCCAGTCCGCCCCAGCATATTACCCCCTGGAGACAACACTCAGTAGCGCTGACCCTCACTCTTAGCAGTAGAGGGCGGCATTATAGTTTTGTCAAAGGAGCATTGAGATGATCAGTATAATTTTGTTTTTCCACATGTAGCTTTGCCCTGTCACTGTGACATTACCAGAAGAGATGAGCAAATCGAAGTTGACGAAGTGGAATTTCAGGAAAAATTTGATTCACGCCGAATCCAAATTTCCTCGTGATTCATGGTTGCTGAATGTGTGAGCACATGGAGCAAGGAACTCTGGGAAGGCGGGATCACCCACAATGCCATGCATGCAGCCAATCAGCAGCCAGCCCTGTGATGTCACAGCCCTATAAGTAGCCTCAGCCATCCTGGATTCTGCCATTTACCAGTGTACTTAGTGCAGGGAGAGACGTCAGCAGGCGCTAGGGTCAGTGCTAGGAAATAGTTCATTGTGCTGAAAAACTATTTACAAGTGCAGGGAAAGATTATTCAAGGTGTAGCGAAAGGACAGGGTACTGGAACCTGAGGTAGTTGGTTCACTAGGACGTGTGGCTGTGGCAGAATGGCCACGTCCTCTCCCAGCACCAGAGGGTCCACTAACACCACCACGACTGCGTCCGCGTCCCTCACTAGATGTTTTCCTCATTGTTACCGTTCACCAAGCACCACAATAAGGAAAAAAATATTTGGCCCAATGTATTGATTTCAAATTCAGGCCTTTTTATACAGGCACCTAACACTATCTGCCTATTTATTTATGTAGCGTATTACACTAATCCAGGCACAGCAGTAACCACTGATTTAGGGGAATATCTCTTTTAGGGCTAGTGTTTAGGCCCTGGATGAAAGGTATCCTTTTATGGACAGATTTACACTTGGAGATGCACAGTAGCATGAGAAAAAATATGTAGGATTATCCCTTCAGCAATTGTATTTTAACACTTTGTGTAATATACCCTTTAACGGACAGAAATACAATGGGAGATGCACGGTAGCGTGTGAAGTTATTGAGGATGACCCTCTCAGCACTTGTATATACACCTTGAGTGTAATATACCCTTTTACGGACAGATTAACACTTGGCCTGCAACAGCTGGAACACCAGATTCAGGGTATTGCTATTTTGGCAATTGAATTTCACCACATAAAATATTCTATCCTTTGCCAGACAGCAGACAGTATTACACTTGGCTAGCCAAAGCTGGAACACCAGATTTAGGGGATTGGTATTTGGGCAATTGTATTTAACCCCTTAATAAAATATTGAAATTACTATCCTGAGTTTCTAGGGGTGACAATTAGCACAGCCAAGCCCCTGATGTAGGATATAGCAAAAAAAAACCCTAGTATTGATGGACTTGGCGGCAGCTTGTTCTGGTGCACCACAAGTCACAAAATGGCCGCCGATCACCCCAGAAAAAAGTGACAGAAAAACGCTTTGTGCAGCCTAAAAACCAGAGAGCAAGTAACTAGCAGAAGTTTAATCATTCACAGCTGTAGATCGATCCATTCATTAGGTGCTTTTGCTGACTTTTTCCTGCCTAATCTCGCCCTGACAGAAGCTGCGTCCTCTCCCTACACTAATCAGAGCAGTGTGACGAGCGGCGCTACGTGACTCCAGCTTAAATAGAGGCTGGGTCACATGCTGCACTTGGCCAATCACAGCCATGCCATTAGTAGGCATGGCTGTGATGGGCTCTTAGGGCAAGAAGTAAAACGCTAGCTGATTGTCTGCTGTGCAGCCCTTCAGAAAGCGGGAAGAAATCACTGAACAACGGACCCGAACCCAAACTTTTTTGAAAATGTCCGGGTTCGGGTCCGTGTCCCGAACACCCCAAAATTCGGTACGAACCCGAACTATGCTCGAACTGTTCGCTCAACACTAGCCCTGGGCCATGGAGTGATGTGGAAGGGCATACCTTTCTTCCATTGAGACACTCTCTGAAATTTAGGGTTCATCTGCCCGGTGACTCTTGAGATGCTGTTGGTGTTGTGGAATTTGAGGTGCAAGGTAGGGTGCAGCTGTAGATGTCGCTGCAGTGTAATGGTGCAGGACATAACAAGGCCAATGCAACAGGATAACGGTTCTTTACTGAAGAATAAAGACACATCAGTTGTGGTCTTTTGCATGCACGGACTGGCATTTGTTACATGGCTGCAGTTAGAATTAACAGGCACAGATGTCTCTTTAGGACAGTTTGTCCTCTGCTCCTCTCCACAGAACATCTACTCGCACTTCCTATTACACCTCTGGCATGCTCCTTAGGCTAGTTTCATACTAGCTCTTAATATCCCACAGGCAGACCCTGCCAGAAGCTAAAGTGGTTTTCGTCCGGCCGATTGTCAGCATATTTGGCCGGTTGTGGCCAGATCTCTGCTGGTCCCCAATATAGTTAATGGTGCCGGATAGCGATGCTTAAGCTTCGGGTAATGCTGGAACGCACAGAGCTGGAACAGCCTGTCAGATATTAAAGGGGTTGTCTGGCCATATATTTTGATGATCTGTCATCAGGATAGGTCATCAATATCTGATCAGCAGGTTCTGACAACCGGGACCCCCACCTCCGGAGCATTATACCAGAAGTCAGAGCTGATCGCTGTCAGCAGAACCATTGATTAGCTGACACGGATATCTCACGTCTATGGCTGGTCTGAGGATAAGGAAATGTGTTGCGTGACGTCCCGCAGCCGTGCCCCCCCTCCCCCACACACATGAAGTAGCAGGGGTTTCAATTGATTTTACTAGTAATACCACAATTTTACTCAAATAAAACTGTTGGTAAAACTGCGGAATTACCTAAAAAATTGTGTGGCCAAGACACAAGGAGCTACAAGGTTTGTTCCTGATCATGTTTAATCTCTAATTACCTTTCATGCCTTTCTCCTTGCAGTGGATATCTACAGGTACGGCCTTGGAACAGCAAGTTTTACAGGTAAACGAAGGATAAAAGTTAAACCAGATGAATAAAATGAAGATTGGGGAAATAGCGGGTTCATGTCTGACCACGTCATGTCTGGCTGTTGAAGACATTTTTCTTGTGAGCTCGTTGTGATATGTTTGCTAAATGTTTAGCTATCCCGGCTGATTCATTTCACAATCTATATTCATAGCGGTATCATTCTGGCTGCCTGTAGTCCCCACTACAGGGAGCAAGTACTGAACCCAGTGGAATACGTGTCTGTGAAGGTTCTCAGTCATCGAGGAACTTGTATTCTCGTTTCTCGAAGATGTTTTGCCAGTCATCTGACTGGCTTTCTCAATTGGCTGAATGGCTTGTACAAGAAATCATCAGCATTAAATGCTGATGCTATTATGTGTGATTAAACTGCCTCAGGAGAGGTGTTTGAACAGCACTGTAAGTGGCAGACAATAGATGTCACACCCTCCAGCTCTATTCAAGCTCGGTTTCTCCGGTTTTACAACTCCTTTCCCACCTCTTAGATGACTAGCAAAACAAGCTCAGCTGCAGTGACTTATTAATGATATCAGTGGGATATACTATAAATCTGTATGCGGTGAGCTTCGCTTAGTGATGGATACAGAAGAAGCGGGTGACGTCGTTCAGTCTCGGGCCCCTCTATACCTTACAGCAGTTGCTGTATTGTAGGTACATCACCTAGATAAGGAATGGTAAGCAGGCGTCTGGTGTGATGTCACGGTTCAGAGTAAAGTCCTTACACATGTAATATGGTGCTTTTATTGCAGACAGGGTAAGCTTTGTGGATCGACACCGCTCAGAACCCATACGAGGTGTCACAGCTGTGGTTCTATGGGATCTTTGGAAGGACAATCTACCAGAAGAGCTAATTTCCGTATCCGATGAGGAAACATCTCAGGTGAAGATGAAACGTCTCTGCGACCTGATCCAACAATGGAGTGATATTTATAAGTGCTCGGCTTACTTAACGCTCAGAAAATACAACTACTTTCTCATCCAAAACTTGGAACATGACGACAGGATCTGAACCAAGAAGCGTCTGCTGCCCAGGACCAGTTGGTATGGCTGGTGAGGTCGGACATTTGTTATGATCGTAAGTGACGGACACTAAACGAGTGAAACACCAGGAACCTGAATGTCACGAATGCAGGATCCCAGGATGTGACATCTTGCTCTCACTTTCAGTTAAGGCTAACAATTGGAAAGAAATCAGACCCCAAAACGGTCCGCACATCCCAGATACAGAACGCACTGTCACCACCTACCCAGGTCTTTGCCATTAGGTACCCAACACACATACTGCTCTCCAGCAGTAGACACATCTGTATGGGGTACGTAGGGAGGTAGACACATCTGTATGGGGTGGGTAGGGAGGTAGACACATCTGTATGTGGTGGGTAGGGAGGTAGACACATCTGTATGGGGTGGGTATGGAGGTAGACAGATCTGTATGGGGTGGGTAGGGAGGTAGACACATCTGTATGTGGTGGGTATGGAGGTAGACACATCTGTATGGGGTGAGTATGGAGGTAGACACATCTGTATGTGGTGGGTAGGGAGATAGACACATCTGTATGGGGTGGGTATGGAGGTAGACACATCTGTATGGGGTGGGTAGGGAGGTAGACACATCTGTATGGGGTGGGTAGGGAGGTAGACACATCTGTATGGGGTGGGTAGTGAGGTAGACACATCTGTATGGGGTGGGTATGGAGGTAGACACATCTGTATGTGGTGGGTAGGGAGGTAGACACATCTGTATGGGGTGGGTAGGGAGGTAGACACATCTGTATGTGGTAGGTATGGAGGTAGATACATCTGTATGTGGTGGGTAGGGAGGTAGACACATCTGTATGTGGTGGGTAGGGAGGTAGACACATCTGTATGGGGTGGGTAGGGAGGTAGACACATCTGTATGTGGTAGGTAGGGAGGTAGACACATCTGTATGGGGTGGGTATGGAGGTAGACACATCTGTATGTGGTGGGTAGGGAGGTAGATACATCTGTATGTGGTGGGTATGGAGGTAGACAGATCTGTATGGGGTGGGTAGGGAGGTAGATACATCTGTATGTGGTGGGTATGGAGGTAGACAGATCTGTATGGGGTGGATAGGGAGGTAGACAGATCTGTATGGGGTGGGTAGGGAGGTAGACACATCTGTATGGGGTGGGTATGGAGGTAGACAGATCTGTATGTGGTGGGTAGGGAGGTAGACACATCTGTATGGGGTGGGTAGGGAGGTAGACACATCTGTATGGGGTGGGTATGGAGGTAGACACATCTGTATGGGGTGGGTATGGAGGTAGACACATCTGTATGGGGTGGGTAGGGAGGTAGACACATCTGTATGGGGTGGGTAGGGAGGTAGACACATCTGTATGGGGTGGGTATGGAGGTAGACACATCTGTATGGGGTGGGTATGGAGGTAGACACATCTGTATGGGGTGGGTAGGGAGGTAGACACATCTGTATGGGGTGGGTATGGTGGTAGACACATCTGTATGGGGTGGGTAGGGAGGTAGACACATCTGTATGGGGTGGGTATGGAGGTAGACAGATCTGTATGGGGTGGGTAGGGAGGTAGACACATCTGTATGGGGTGGGTATGGAGGTAGACAGATCTGTATGGGGTGGGTAGGGAGGTAGACACATCTGTATGGGGTGGGTATGGAGGTAGACACATCTGTATGTGGTGGGTAGGGAGGTAGACACATCTGTATGGGGTGGGTATGGAGGTAGACACATCTGTATGGGGTGGGTATGGAGGTAGACACATCTGTATGGGGTGGGTAGGGAGGTAGACACATCTGTATGGGGTGGGTATGGTGGTAGACACATCTGTATGGGGTGGGTAGGGAGGTAGACACATCTGTATGGGGTGGGTATGGAGGTAGACAGATCTGTATGGGGTGGGTAGGGAGGTAGACACATCTGTATGGGGTGGGTAGGGAGGTAGACACATCTGTATGGGGTGGGTAGGGAGGTAGACACATCTGTATGGGGTGGGTATGGAGGTAGACACATCCGGGGTCTCAAACAATGTATTAATAGGTGCATCTGTTGTCGTCTTATGATACAATTTCTTAAAAACCAGCTTCCTGGCAAAAAGGTGCAAGTCCTTTATTGCTGTAAAGCAATTAAAATTGTCAGAAGGGACAAAGGTTAACCCATAGCTCAAGACCTGCATTTGTGTATTCGTGAACTGTCTATCTGAAAGGTTAATTACCTTCAACGAGGAATTGCCACGGGTCTCTTCGTTATTGCGTTTGGCATGTTGGCCACTTTGGATGGGTGGTCCCCTCCTTTTAGCACGTCTTGGTACATATCCCGTATGGAAATTTCCTGACGTTGTGGAATCACCGCCTGTTAAAATACTGGATGCGACGGAGTTGGACCGAGATCTGGTCCCAGTTGGACTAGAGCGCCATTTGTACACCCTATTTTCCTCATAGTCCTGTTTATCTCTCTGGAATTTCCTGCTTTTAGTCAATTTAATCTGCTTCTCCCAAGTCTCATATAACTCTGAGATTTCGATTTCTCAGCGTTCTTTTTCTTGTCCGGATAAACGTCCTAGTAGATGATCAGTGGACAATGTAATATTCTCCTCCAGTTCATTTAAAGTTTTTGCATTGAGGTCAATAATAGCTTGAATCAGAGACCTGGAACACTTGTTGCAGGTATCCTCCCACCTCACTGCAAAGTCCAGGTCTTGATTCCCATAAGAGGGGAAAATCTGAACCCTCAATCCCCTGGGGATAGAATTGTACTTCAAGTAGTTTTTGTTCCACCAAGTTTTCACCTGCTTTTGATGAAATTTCCGCAGGTCGCTCCTTAATTCTCTCATCCGTCGGCCATCCACATCCTCACCGGTGTTCCGGTCACCACAAAATATTTCATCCGCTTGTGTCTGCCACAAAGCAGTACGGGCCCGGAATTCCATCTCAGCAAAGCCTGAGACAAAAATAATAGCCTTGAAAAACAAAGCATCCAGCTGAACACACCAATCGAGCACCGGGGATCCACTCCCGTTAGGGAGCAAAAAGATCAAATCACTGACACCGAATATCATTGGACTCAGTACACCAAGGAATTTAGAAAAAATTATACAACTTTATTTCATACATAATTGGAATATAAAAAGATGGTAAAAAGTGTGGTAAACAGAACAACAATGAGGAAGCAAAAAATGGAGGAGACCGCAGGGTCAGCAGATAGAGGGCACACACATAAAAGTGCATAAAAATATATATATATAGGTAGCACCACTCATAAGTTATATCAAAGTATTGGGGCCCTGGGAAAGGAAGTCCCCGATAAATAGGCCTATCCACAAAAAATAATAACAATATGGTGATGAAAATATAATGTCATATACCCTCGTAGTGTGCCGGATCCTGCGGTCGCCTCCTCCCAACGCCGTTTCGCCCTTACAGGCTTCTTCCGGGGATTAATCATGCTGTTACTGCCCCTCCCTTATAAAGGGCTCACAATCCAGATGGAATCTTACACAGGTGGAAAGCTAAAATCATGGAACCAATCAAATAGTGAACTTGTCATACGGTGTCATCAGTGGGTGCCGCAACCATCATAGCACTGCGACCCATATCCACACCCACCTCATTAATAATATGCGTCACTAGTCCACACTCACGTCCGGAACCAAGAGCTGGCCGGCGTCTCCTACGTCATTTCCCTGCGCCAGTATCTTGGTCATGTGATCGCAATAGCGGTCACCTGATCTATGACGCGCAGCCTGTAGTACAGTCATGTGACTACCTAATTGACATATGCTGGTAAATACAATTTCACCTTATAAATTCTGATACAGGACCAATCTATAATATATAATATAATATATAAAAATGAAAACCAAGTCCACGGCACCACCTTCAGTAATCTGTGTCTTTATTTCACCAAGGGCAACGTTTCGGTTTTCCCAATGAAACCGTCCTCAAGCCAGTGATAATATAATATATATATCTGTGTACCGATCATATCGCATATCTATCTATTTTACAAACAGCAATATTAATCTCTTATAAAACCATACATAGCAACCATTATCCCATCATAGACTGAAGTGGTTTAGAGACGGCTCCACCGATCTGTGATTGGACTATGGTGCTCAATACCATAAAACCGCATGTTAGAGAAAAAAGCAGCAATATGCGGTATTTACTGTTTGGAGTTTTTGGTCAAGGGCTATTGGGTTTTAAAGAGGTAATGTGTCCTAATTGAAAAGAAAGAACAATTTATATGTGCGTGTTGTTTTATGATATGCAATGTGGAAAGCTCCAAAGATGATCTTGAATTTGTAACTATATAACTCTAATAGAGGATAATATAGACTTTTCCTTTATTGCATATATGCATTTGAATATAATAGCAGTTATGGTAAAGAAAACGCATTGATTGACAAAAATCGCTGATAAAACGCAAAGAAGTTAAAATATGTGTTACTCATGTTTTTGATAAAAAAGCTTCACATAGTGGATATGACGCTCATTTTTGATGGTCCAGACCTTTCGATAAGATTATTTAGGGTCTGAAAAGTGCAAAATAGTCGATGAATAAGGAAAATACACCTGCGTGTGACTATGTTCTGATCCACAATCCAAACAGACTTCCCCCAAAAGGGAGGAGTGATCCAATTAAATCAATTGGGGTCAGTTTGGGCTATATAAGGAGGTGTTCATTTGAATAAAAATATACCACTGAGGAAGAGGTCAGCTGTCATGTTACACATGCATGATTTGCTTTTTCATTATGTGTGTCCCTTCTGTCTTCCCCTAGCTTTGCTCTCTCTCTCTCGTCTCCTCCCTTCTTCTTCATTCTGGCTTCATCCCTCATCTCAGCTACATGCTCCTGTTAGCTGCTCACAGCATGATTTTTTGACCTATCCATCTGTTCATCGGTGTATGATCTGCACAGTTTGAAATAAACTTCTTCAGGATCTACAAGGTGTCCTTTGGATCGAGTCACTGTCGGCCAATTCACCTAAGACTGCAGTTATTGACATCTCATCACAACTGTAAGTTCAGAGATCACATTGTAGTGCTTAGACTGGAGAGGCAGAACAGTCAAAAAATCAGTGAAGGGATCTTACAAGATCTGCCAAATATCTTTCAAGGGATCCTTGCTAGCTATGCATGTATAGTGAGATGTATATGGACACTGGAATATAGCAGGATATATGTACAAGCCTGTATACCCAGCCAGCAAGTAAATCTCAGCATAAGATTCATCAGTTTTCTGCACAGATTATTGAGGAAACTGTTCATGCAACTGTCACATAATCAGCTCCTAGACTGACTGTATTGTCACATAATCAGCTCCTAGACTGACTGTATTGTCACATAATCAGCTCCTAGACTGACTGTATTGTCACATGCATTCTGCCTACAAGTCAATCTAAACTCTGTATGTAATCCACACTAACTTTGCAGCAGCCATTGCTAAACTTCTCTCTGACTCCGCCTCCCACTGGTTGCCTAGGAAACCCTCTCCCAGAGCCAGAAGATTGACACATACCTTGTGATTTAACCCTCTGCTGTCACAATGCACCAGCAAGGCAATGTACAATCTGAGGAGCCTAATACACAGCAAGGACCTGAACTTCCTACAGATCAGGAGTCAGATCCTCAAAGCCACATAAAACAAAAACGTTCAGTGAAACCAACCGGGAAAGTCCAACAGAACTATGAGGCTGACAGGGAAGAACTGCTGCAGAACCTCAGCCACTCATGGTCTAACACTACTGAATGCATGTCAGCTCTGTCTCAACCAACTCATGAGGTATTGCACCTAGAGGGCGCTGTTAAGCAATTGAATGCTGCCTATGAGAACTACCAAAGCCTGTCTGCTAAATATGCTGATCTCTTAAAGCGGTACAACACAGAAAATTCCTTAAAAGAATTACAGGAATTGAATGAGCTTAATCTTGAAAGAGACGATCTAGTAATACAAACAAGGACAAAAACAGATGTAAAAATCGCACATCTCCATGAATCCAGATCCCATCTCTCCACAACTTCCAAGCGCTCCACACGATCTTCCAAATCCTTAAGATCAACATCTTCTACTCTCAGCCAACAACTCATCAAAGCCCGCGCTGATGCAGAAGCTTCTAAAATCCAGGCAGCTTTCGCCCAAGAGAAAGCAAGGATGAGAGCAGAGATGGAAGCTGACGCTGCACAGAAGAAAGCAGAAATGGAAGCTGAGGCTGCACGGAAGAGAGCGGAAATGGAAGCTGAGGCTGCACGGAAGAGAGCGGAAATGGAAGCTGAGGCTGCACGGAAAAGAGCAGAAATTGAAGTTTTTGAAAAACAATGTGAGCACGCCAAAGACATGGCAAGACTAAGAGTCTTAGAGCAGGCTGTAAGTGACAATGAAAGAGGTGTCAGTAGCAATCACTCTGTTACATCTTATGCATCAGTGTCATCACAGACCTCATCAAAACTCCATCAATCTGTCATAGCAGCCAAAGAACTCAACCAAGGTGTTTTCTCTACATCTACTACACCTTCTCAAGTGGCAGAAACGGGTACGGATAGAAATGACCCATCACACTATCGCACTAACCTGCCATCCTCTAACCAATCCATTATACGGCTACAAACCAACACACCTTTGGACCGCACACCAGCTCCAGTGTTAAACACCTTGGCACCATCTTATGTTCCCAAATCACTCAACGTCAATGTACCAGCTACTGCAACTAACTCAGTCCTGCCTGCAATTGTATATCCAAAGTCTGAAAACACAGACATGTCGCAGTTTGCCAAGTACATCCTTCGCAGAGAACTCACTAGGACGGGCCTCACCGTGTTTGATGACAAACCCGAAAACTACCGAGGATGGAAATTCACCTTTAAGGCCACAATCAGCGAGCTAGACATCACTGCTGCAGAAGAATTGGATCTACTCATCAGATGGCTAGGTCCTCAGTCAGCTGAACGTATTAAGAGACTTAAAACAGTTTACACTTCCAATCCTGCTGCAGGTCTCGAAGCTGCTTGGGACAGACTTGAACGCAGCTTTGGCAGCTCTGAGGCCATTGAAGATGCCTTACTCAAAAGGTTGCAAGGCTTCCCAAGGATTACAGCTAAAGACAATCTAAAGCTTCAAGAACTTAGTGATCTTCTACTAGAGCTTAGTTACCTTGACACCCCTCGTGGCATCAACCCTATTGTTCTTAAGCTACCATATGGCATCCAAGAAAAATGGGTTAGTCAAGGATCTACTTACAAGAAAAGGTATGGAGTTGCCTTTCCTCCCTTTTCCTACTTCTGTACCTTCATAAAGGAAATAGCGGACTCTAAGAATGACCCAAGTTTCTTTTACGGTGACTGTATCCCTCTTAGTCCACCTTCTCCAGGACTCGCAAACGCGCGCATAATGCACAGAGACCGCAGGGGTCCAGTGTCAGTGAAAAGGACTAATGTTCAACCTGCTCCTGCTACGGTTCTTCCGAAGACTGGACAAAACAAGAAACTTGAGGATCCAAATCGCCAATGTCCCATACATAACAAGCCACACCCACTTAAGAAGTGCATCGGTTTCAGAAAGAAACCTCTACAGGAACGCAAGGAACTTCTAAAGGAATTTGGAGTTTGTTTTAGATGCTGTGCTTCCACAGAACACATGGCAAAAGACTGTAAGGCCACCATTAAATGCATAGAATGCGGTAGTGACAACCACGTTCAAGCCCTTCATCTGTACCAACACAGCACCACTCCATCCACTGACTTTTCCCCCAGGGCAAAGCTTGGCGGGGAGAACGCTGAACAAACAGCAACCTCCATCCCAGTGTTCTCAACGTGCACTGAAGTCTGTGGGGAAGGACTTTGTGGAAAATCTTGCGCTAAGATATGCTTGGTTCGTGTATACAAAAAGGGCAAACCTGAAAGAGCTGTAAGACTGTATACCATTCTTGACGACCAGAGTAACCGATCTCTTGCAAGTACAAAGTTCTTTGATCTCTTAGGCATAGCAGGAGGTGCTCTACCTTATACCCTGGGTACTTGTGCAGGCATTACAGAAGTCTGGGGTAGAAGAGCCAGTGACCTTGTAGTTACTCCTCTCAATGGCAACTTGGAAATACCCTTGCCTACTATCATTGAGTGTAATCAGATCCCAACTAACAAGGATGAGATCCCCACTCCTGAAGCTGCCTTGCACCATACTCATTTAAGGGACATAGCTGATAAAATACCAGCCTTTGAGGAAAATGCTGATATCCTGTTGCTACTCGGGAGAGACATCCTAAGGGTGCACAAGGTGCGCCATCAAATCAACGGCCCACATGATGCACCTTACGCCCAGCGTCTGGATCTAGGCTGGGTCATTATTGGCAACGTCTGTCTTAGCAATGCCAGGAAACCTCTCTCGGTTTCTTCCTTCAAAACACATGTCCTGCCCAATGGACGCACTACTTGCTTTCCAAGACAACATCACTATAGTGTGAAAGAAAGGCTGTGTGGCAAAGGTACGCCAGAGCGCATCATACTCAATGAAAAGAAAGCATTTATCTTTCGGGATGACAACATTGGTAACACAGTGTTTGAAGTAACCACAGAAGACAATGAGTTAGCAGCCACAATGGAAGACAAGGAATTCTTGAGAACCATGAGTAAAGAGTTCTATCAAGATGATTCTAACAGCTGGGTGGCGCCTCTACCATTCCGCACTCCAAGGAAGAGAATTCCAAATAATAGACAACATGCAGATTCACGGTTCATCTCTTTAGAGCGCAACCTGAACCGGAAACCGGAGATGAAGAAACATTTTGTCGACTTTATGCAGAAGGTGTTTGAGAGAGACCATGCTGAACCTGCACCCCTCTTACACAAGGAGAAGAATGCTGGTACCTTCCGTGTTTTGGTGTCTACCATTCTCGTAAGCCTGACCAGATTAGAGTGGTCTTTGACTCAAGCGCTCGTCATGAAGGCGTTTCTCTCAATGACAATCTTCTCTCTGGACCCAATCTGAACAACAACCTCTTAGGAGTCCTACTCCGCTTTAGACAAGAGCCAATTGCCATTATGGCCGACATTCAACAAATGTTTCATTGTTTCATCGTCCGTGAAGATAACAGAAACTTTCTCAGGTTCCGATGGTATCGCAATAATGATGTCAACAACGAGGTCATAGACTATCGGATGAAAGTTCACGTGTTCGGCAATAGCCCTTCCCCGCAGTTGCCATTTATGGACTGAGAAAAACTGCCCAAGAAGGAGAACAGGAGTTCGGGACGGATGCACGTCAGTTTGTAGAAAGGAACTTCTACGTGGATGACGGTCTTAAGTCCCTACCTACGGAAGAAGAGGCCATTGACCTTCTCACCAGAACCCAGGACATGCTTGCCACTGCCAACCTCAGACTACACAAAATTATCTCCAACAGCAATAAGGTAATGGGAGCATTTCCTTCCGATGATCATGCTGTCAGTGCCAAGGAATTCCAACCAGAGTCTGACCTTTCCCTCACACAACGCAGCCTTGGATTGCTATGGGATGTTAAACAAGACACGTTCACATTTCAAACATCAGCCTGCGACAAGCCCTTCACAAAAGAGGAGTGCTGTCCGCAGTGAACAGTATCTACGACCCCTTGGGATTCATCGCACCCTTTACTATTCAGGGTAGATATTACTCAGACAACTCACTACAGAGAACACTGACTGGGATACCCCGTTACCCAAGGAGAAACAACAAAGGTGGGAATCCTGGAAACAGTCCCTCCAGGCATTGGAACAGTTTAAGATACCACGCTCTTACACCCCTGTGTCCTTGAAGAAGGCCACCCTTCTAACTCAAAACATCGGGATAGCTAGTATTCCTCCTCAGGACTTTGATTGTACCAATGTTTACAAACATCAATGGAAACGGGTTCAACATCTTGCTTATGCATTTTGGAGTCGCTGGAAGATGAAGTACCTTTGCAACCTTCAAAGTCGCAGAAAATGGCAAGTAAGCAAACCCAACCTGCAAGTTGGAGACATCGTTCTCCTCAAAGATAAGGACGCTCATCGTAACAATTGGCCTATGGGTCTTATCACAAAGACTATTCCAAGTAACGATGGCAAGGTACGGAAAGCAGAAGTCAAAGTAATAAAAGAAGGTTCTGCTAGACACTACTTCAGACCCATAAACGAACTAGTACTGCTTTTGCCTAAACAGGAAGATGAACTCCGTACTCCGTCCTGATACAAAGGGAGGTAAGAAGGACTGGTGCTGTTGCTGCCTTCCCCTCTGAAGACTGACCTTCAAGGCAACTTGTTAAAGGGAGGTAAGAAGGACTTGTGCTGTTGCTGCCTTCCCCTCTGAAGATGACGCATGGAACTTTATCTTTCCTACTGTTGTCTACAAATGTTTTTCTTGTCCATGCTTCTTTTTTTGTTGCAGGTGTTCCGGTAGATAAACATCTAACATTCCTGGACTTGAACAAAGTTATAATTGATAATGTTATTAGAAATCATAGATTTCGACGGGGAGTGTCATGTTACACATGCATGATTTGCCTTTTCATTATGTGTGTCCCTTCTGTCTTCCCCTAGCTTTGCTCTCTCTCTCTTGTCTCCTCCCTCCTTCTTCATTCTGGCTTCATCCCTCATCTCAGCTACATGCTCCTGTTAGCTGCTCACAGCATGATTTTTGACCTATCCATCTGTTCATCGGTGTATGATCTGCACAGTTTGAAATAAACTTCTTCAGGATCTACAAGGTGTCCTTTGGATCGAGTCACTGTCAGCCAATTCACCTAAGACTGCAGTTATAGCCATCTCACCAACTGTAAGTTACAGAGATCACATTGTAGTGCTTAGACTGGAGAGGCAGAACACTGCTGCTAATTGGACACCAGATTTTTTATAATGCTAGTTTTGGTACATAGATCCCCACACGGGGAAATATAATTGCTTTTTAGAGGAGTGAAAACGTGAGGCCTAGTTTTTCTGGTCTAACAAACACCAGATTGATTAAATTGGCCTTTTTTCACCAAAATTACAACACTGGACAATAATGCCTTTTGGCGGTATTAATTACAAGAACACTGCTGCTAATTGGACACCAGATTTTTTATAATGCTAGTTTTGGTACATAGATCCCCGCACGGGGAAATATAATTGCTTTTTAGAGGAGTGAAAACGTGAGGCCTAGTTTTTCTGGTCTAACAAACACCAGATTGATTAAATTGGCCTTTTTTCACCAAAATTACAACACTGGACAATAATGCCTTTTGGCGGTATTAATTACAAGAACACTGCTGCTAATTGGACACCAGATTTTTTATAATGCTAGTTTTGGTACATAGATCCCCACACGGGAAATATAATTGCTTTTAGAGGAGTGAAAACGTGAGGCCTAGTTTTTCTGGTCTAACAAACACCAGATTGATTAAATTGGCCTTTTTTCACCAAAATTACAACACTGGACAATAATGCCTTTTGGCGGTATTAATTACAAGAACACTGCTGCTAATTGGACACCAGATTTTTTATAATGCTAGTTTTGGTACATAGATCCCCACACGGGAAATATAATTCCTTTTAGAGGAGTGAAAACGTGAGGCCGAGTTTTTCTGGTCTAACAAACACCAGATTGATTAAATTGGCCTTTTTTTCAGCAAAATTACAACACTGGACAATAATGCCTTTTGGCGGTATTAATTACAAGAACACTGCTGCTAATTGGACACCAGATTTTTATAATGCTAGTTTTGGTACATAGATCCCCACACGGGAGATATAATTCCTTTTTAGAGGAGTGAAAACGTGAGGCCTAGTTTTTCTGGTCTAACAAACACCAGATTGATTAAATTGGCCTTTTTTCACCAAAATTACAACACTGGACGATATAATGCCTTTTTGCGGTATTAATTACAAGAACACTGCTGGTATTTCAGAACACCGGAATTGTTAAAATGCTAGTTTTGCTAGATAAATTTCCCACACTGGGAGAAATATTGCCTAAGCCTTTTTACAGTATTAATTACAACAGGAGTGCTTCTTCTGGTCTAACACCAGAATCATTTTATTATTACGGTGAAAGCTTTTTCTAATTTATATTTCTGGCACATAAAAAAAAAAATAATTTCTGGCTGACAGTATTGGACAAAGTAGTGGCACTGGCTAGCCTAGCTGGAACAGCACATTCATGGGATTTGCTATCCAAGTGGGTTACTTTCAGTTTCACCACTGATATATTAAATATCTTTGCAGTTAGTATGGGTGACACAAGCACAGCCAAACCCCTGATGTAGTATATCTATGAAAAAATCGACTATTACATTAGATTAATGGACGTTGTGGCAGCTTTTGCTGTAGCACCACAAGTCCCAAAATGGCCGCCGCCTATCAGCCAAGTAACATGTGCCAGAAAACAGTCTGCCCAGTGTGGGGAGTCGCTCTGGTAGATAGCGGTGCGGGTGCAGTACCGAGGCAAAACAAGGAGTCCAGAATGTGCAATAAACAGTGTTTTATTCACACTGACACAAAAATAAACGACAAACAGTCTCTTGGTGGTAATTCATGCACATCAGAAATAAGGAGGCAAAACAAAACAGGCCAACACAGGTTCAGTCACCTGGGAGGTTTAGGTGCAGGTTCGCACCAGGCTGTCGGCCCAGCCGCAGGAGAATCCACCTTCAGGGTGCCAGGAACAACAACACCTCCTTGCTGAGCTCTTTCCTCTAAGTCAGAGAACTCCACAGCCCTGTTTGCAGCTCCAGGACAATCAACCCCCCAGCTGCTAAGGAGGCTGCCTTTTTAAAGGCCCGGATAAAGTCCGGCCTGGACTGTGGGGAGTAGGCACCCACTCAACTCTTTGCCTACTCCCAGTAAGAGCCGGCCCGGATTAGCTTTGCAGCCAAACTAAGTAACAAAGTCAAGCAGCACTAGCTGCTGCAGACACATAAAACCCGGCTCTCACCTCACCGAGGCCAGGAACCTCGGTGACACGTACCTGCCATCGACTATGATACCTTGCACCCTCTTACACCCCCTTTGTTCAACCCTGAGGGGTGAACACACGTGAGGCAGTGGACGCGGGACAGGGCATCTGCGTTACCCTGCAAGCGGCCTGCCCTGTGTTCCACGGAGAATTTGAAATTTTGCAGGGATAGGAACCACCTGGTGACCCGAGCATTCCTCTCCTTGGCCTGACTCATCCACTTGAGAGGGAATGGTCGGTCACCAGACGGAACCTCCTCCCTAACAGGTAGTAGCGGAGAGATTCGAGTGCCCACTTGATAGCCAGGCACTCCCTCTCCACTATACTATACCTGGACTCGGCGGGACTGAGCTTACGGCTCAGGAAGACAACGGGATGTTCTTCCCCGTTGACCTCCTGAGACAGCACAGCACCGAGGCCTACCTCCGAGGCGTCGGTCTGTACGACGAACTCCTTGTTGAAGTCGGGTGTCACCAAAACCGGGGACCCACACAGGGCCGACTTCAACGCGGAGAAAGCCTCCTCCGCCTTCTCACTCCAGCTAACCCTCCCAGACTTTCGCCCCTTCAACAGATCTGTCAATGGCGCTGCTATTGTGGCAAAGTGGGGCACAAACCTCATGTAGTATCCTACAATCCCCAGGAACGACTTTACCTGCCTGGTGGTGACCGGTCGGGGCCAGTTACGAACGGCCTCTACCTTAGCTACCTGAGGTTTGATGACTCCCGTCCGATTACATATCCCAGATATTTGGTCTCTTCCAACCCAATCGCACACTTTTTTGGATTGGCGGTTAGTCCAGCTTTCCTCAGGGCATCCACTACCGCCTGCACCTTGGGTAAATGGCTTTCCCAGTCGGTGCTGTGGATGACTACATCATCTAAGTAGGCCGAGGCGTACCGACGATGTGGTCGCAGCACAATGTCCATTAACCTTTGGAAGGTGGCGGGGCGCCATGCAGGCCAAAGGGTAACACCTTGTAGTGATACAGGCCCTGCGGGTAACAAAGCCGTTTTTCCTTGGCCGACTCCGTTA
>CM065589.1:600317434-600421046 GCA_033119425.1 Bufotes viridis | reverse complement strand
ATGGTTTTTACTATCTGTATTAATGAGGTGTATGAACTGTATTTATGGTATATTAATTAACAACATCACTAGAATCAGGTTATTAACAAACTGTATGTTTTAAGCGCACATAACAATATTATGCAGGGGATCGCTAAAAGTAAATTGATATATGGGTTTTTAACCTTGTGTGAGTGAATGTGTTTCTTCCGGTATGCTCCGATCATGTGACTCCTAGGGCGGTATTGTGTGTACCATGTGACCGGAACTTCCGGGTTGAGGATATAGGCGGGAGAAGTAGTTGAGCCGGCGCAGGATGCGTGACACGTGAATATGGCGCAAGAGGAAGTGTGGGTGAGTGACAGGGTGTCCTCAGCTATGATGATGTATGTGAGTGGTTGGACAACTATGGGCGGTGCTGAGCGGGTATTTAAAGGAGGGATGTCCGGTTAAGATCACGCCCCAGGAGGAAGCGAGGGTGCGAAACGGCTGTTGGGTGTGCTGCCTGCTGTGACCCCGGACCCCCATTTACTTGATGTAAGCATTATATATTCTTTCTATGCCCTTGCGTTGTGTTGTATCAGGTCCTGTGACACTTGAACCTCAGTAGTGTACACTATGGATGGATTCAACAACTGCTAAGCAGGGCTGGTGGATTGCACTTTATCATCAGTGGGTTATCATGTCCGGCTCATGCTGGCTTTTTTGTGTTGTCTTCTTGTTGCCCTTCATTATCATTGTGATTTTATATTGTATCGTTTATATGTATATGCATAATAAAAATTTATTTTTATAATGAGCATGGTGTGGAGTAGTTGTACTTGGTAGGTGTTCACATTTACAAGCTTGTAAAACCATCCATACCCATTGTGTGCTTCAATTCTCGGCCCTACGGCAGTGTGATTTACGTGCTGTGAGTGCGGACCACGTACTGGGCGGGTAATCATTCCGCACAATATGGAGTGGATCAAAAGCAAGGGAAGAGCTATAAGGCAAAACATTCTAACGCAAAACCCAAAAAATTAACCTAGTGCTAGTTATAACAGGAAGCAAAACATACCTTGCTGATCATGGTCCCACATTCTGACATAGGCGCCCCCAACCATCGATGTGCTCTCGCTGTCCACATACTGACATGGCGCACCCCACCCCTCGATGTGCTCTGCTGTCCACATACTGACATGGCGCGCCCCACCCCTCGATGTGCTCTGCTGTCCACATACTGACATGGCGCGCCCCACCCCTCGATGTGCTCTGCTGTCCACATACTGACATGGCGCGCCCCCACCCCTCGATGTGCTCTGCTGTCCACATGCTGACATGGCGCACCCCACCCCTCGATGTGCTCTGCTGTCCACATACTGACATGGCGCGCCCCACCCCTCGATGTGCTCTGCTGTCCACATACTGACATGGCGCGCCCCACCCCTCGATGTGCTCTGCTGTCCACATACTGACATGGCGCGCCCCACCCCTCGATGTGCTCTGCTGTCCACATACTGACATGGCGCGCCCCCAACCCTCGATGTGCTCTGCTGTCCACATACTGACATGGCGCGCCCCCACCCCTCGATGTGCTCTGCTGTCCACATACTGACATGGCGCTCCCCACCCCTCGATGTGCTCTGCTGTCCACATACTGACATGGTGCGCCCCACCCCTCGATGTGCTCTGCTGTCCACATACTGACATGGCGCGCCCCACCCCTCGATGTGCTCTGCTGTCCACATACTGACATGGCGCGCCCCCTCCTCTCGATGTGCTCTGCTGTCCACATACTGACATGGCGCGCCCCACCCTCGATGTGCTCTGCTGTCCACATACTGACATGGCGCGCCCCCACCCTCGATGTGCTCTGCTGTCCACATACTGACATGGCGCTCCCCACCTCGATGTGCTCTGCTGTCCACATACTGACATGGCGCGCCCCCACCCTCGATGTGCTCTGCTGTCCACATGCTGACATGGCGCGCCCCACCCCTCGATGTGCTCTGCTGTCCACATACTGACATGGCGCGCCCCACCCCTCGATGTGCTCTGCTGTCCACATACTGACATGGCGCGCCCCCACCTCTCGATGTGCTCTGCTGTCCACATACTGACATGGCGCGCCCCACCTCTCGATGTGCTCTGCTGTCCACATACTGACATGGCGCGCCCCACCCTCGTGTGCTCTGCTGTCCACATACTGACATGGCGCTCCCCACCCCTCGATGTGCTCTGCTGTCCACATACTGACATGGCGCGCCCCACCCCTCGATGTGCTCTGCTGTCCACATACTGACATGGCGCGCCCCACCCCTCGATGTGCTCTGCTGTCCACATGCTGACATGGCGCGCCCCCACCCCTCGATGTGCTCTGCTGTCCACATACTGACATGGCGCCCCCACCCCTCGATGTGCTCTGCTGTCCACATACTGACATGGCGCGCCCCACCCTCGATGTGCTCTGCTGTCCACATACTGACATGGCGCCCCACCCTCGATGTGCTCTGCTGTCACATACTGACATGGCGCCCCCACCCTCGATGTGCTCTGCTGTCCACATCTGACATGGCGCCCCACCCTCGATGTGCTCTGCTGTCCACATACTGACATGGCGCGCCCCCCCTCTCGATGTGCTCTGCTGTCCACATACTGACATGGCGCGCCCCACCCCTCGATGTGCTCTGCTGTCCACATACTGACATGGCGCACCCCACCCCTCGATGTGCTCTGCTGTCCACATACTGACATGGCGCGCCCCTCCTCTCGATGTGCTCTGCGGTCCACATACTGACATGGCGCGCCCCCACCCCTCGATGTGCTCTGCTGTCCACATACTGACATGGCGAGCCCCCACCCCTCGATGTGGTCTGCTGTCCACATACTGACATGGCGCACCCCACCCCTCGATGTGCTCTGCTGTCCACATACTGACATGTGGCGCCCCCACCCCTCGATGTGCTCTGCGGTCCACATACTGACATGGTGCGCCCCCACCCCTCGATGTGCTCTGCTGTCCACATACTGACATGGCGCGCCCCACCCCTCGATGTGCTCTGCTGTCCACATACTGACATGGCGCGCCCCCACCTCTCGATGTGCTCTGCTGTCCACATACTGATATGGCGCGCCCCACCCCTCGATGTGCTCTGCTGTCCACATACTGACATAGCGCGCCCCACCCCTCGATGTGCTCTGCTGTCCACATTCTGACATGGTGCGCCCCACCTCTCGATGTGCTCTGCTGTCCACATACTGACATGGCGCGCCCCTCCTCTCGATGTGCTCTGCTGTCCACATACTGACATGGCGCGCCCCCTCCTCTCGATGTGCTCTGCGGTCCACATACTGACATGGCGCGCCCCACCCCTCGATGTGCTCTGCTTTCCACATACTGACATGGCGCGCCCCACCCCTCGATGTGCTCTGCTGTCCACATGCTGATATGGCGCGCCCCACCCCTCGATGTGCTCTGCTGTCCACATACTGACATGGTGCGCCCCACCCCTCGATGTGCTCTGCTGTCAACATACTGACATGGCGCGCCCCACCCCTCGATGTGCTCTGCTGTCCACATACTGACATAGCGCCCCCACCCTCGATGTGCTCTGCTGTCCACATACTGACATGGCGAGCCCCCACCCTCGATGTGCTCTGCTGTCCACATTCTGACATGGCGCGCCCCACCCCTCGATGTGCTCTGCTGTCCACATACTGACATGGCGCGCCCTCCCCTCGATGTGCTCTGCTGTTCACATACTGACATGGCGCCCCCTCCCTCGATGTGCTCTGCTGTCCACATACTGATATGGCGCGCCCCCACCCCTCGATGTGCTCTTCTGTCCACATTCTGACATGGCGCGCCCCACCCCTCGATGTGCTCTTCTGTCCACATACTGACATGGTGCGCCCCACCCCTCGATGTGCTCTTCTGTCCACATACTGACATGGCAGCGCCCCCACCCCTCGATGTGCTCTTCTGTCCACATACTGACATGGCGCGCCCCACCCCTCGATGTGCTCTGCTGTCCACATACTGACATGGTGCTCTCCCACCCCTCGATGTGCTCTGCTGTCCACATACTGACATGGCGCGCCCCACCCCTCGAAGTGCTCTGCTGTCCACATACTGACATTGCGCGCCCCCACCCCTCGAGTGCTCTGCTGTCCACATACTGACATGGCGCGCCCAACCCATCGATGTGCTCTGCTGTCCACATACTGACATGGCGTGCCCCCACCCCTCGATGTGCTCTGCTGTCCACATACTGACATGGCGCGCCCCACCCCTCGATGTGCTCTGCTGTCCACATACTGATATGGCGCGCCACCACCCCTCGATGTGCTCTGCTGTCCACATACTGCCATGACGCGCCCCCACCCCTCGATGTGCTCTGCTGTCCACATACTGACATGGCGCGCCCCCACCCCTCGATGTGCTCTGCTGTCCATCTACTGACATGGCGCGCCCCCACCCCTCGATGTGCTCTGCTGTCTACATACTGACATGGCGCACCCCCACCCCTCGATGTACTCTGCTGTCCACATACTGACATGGCGCGTCCCCCACCCCTCGATGTGCTCTGCTGTCCACATACTGACATGGCGCGCCCCCACCCCTCGATGTGCTCTGCTGTCCACATACTGTCATGGCGCGCCCGCACCCCTCGATGTGCTCTGCTGTCCACATACTGCCATGACGCGCCCCCTCCTCTCCATGTGCTCTGCTGTCCACATACTGACATGGCGCGCCCCCACCCTTCGATGTGCTCTGCTGTCCACATACTGACATAGTGCGCCCCTACCCCTCAATGTGCTCTGCTGTCCACATACTGACATAGCGCGCCCCCTCCTCTCGATGTGCTCTGCGGTCCACATACTGACATGGCGCTCCCCCACCCCTCGATGTGCTCTGCTGTCCACATACTGACATGGCGCGCCCCCACCCCTCGATGTGCTCTGCTGTCCACATACTGACATGGCATTCCCCCACCCCTCGATGTGCTCTGCTGTCCACATACTGACATGGCACTCCCCACCCCCTCGATGTGCTCTGCTGTCCACATACTGACATGGCGCGCCCCCACCCCTCGATGTGCTCTGCTGTCCACATACTGACATGGCGCACCCCACCCCTCGATGTGCTCTGCGGTCCACATACTGACATGGCGTGCCCCCACCTCTCGATGTGCTCTGCAGTCCACATTCTGACATGGCGCGCCCCCACCCCTTGATGTGCTCTTCTGTCCACATACTGACATGGCGCGCCCCCACCCCTCGATGTGCTCTGCTGTCCACATACTGACATGGCACTCCCCACCCCTCGATGTGCTCTGCTGTCCACATACTGACATGGCGCGCCCCTCCTCTCGATGTGCTCTGCTGTCCACATACTGACATGGCGCGCCCCACCCCTCGATGTGCTCTGCTGTCCACATACTGACATGGCGCGCCCCAACCATCGATGTGCTCTGCTGTCCACATACTGACATGGCACTCCCCCACCCCTCGATGTGCTCTGCTGTCCACATACTGACATGGCGCGCCCCACCCCTCGATGTGCTCTGCTGTCCACATACTGAAATGGCGCCCCTCCTCTTGATGTGCTCTGCGGTCCACATACTGACATGGCGCGCCCCACCCCTCGATGTGCTCTGCTGTCCACATACTGACATGGCGCACCCCACCCCTCGATGTGCTCTGCTGTCCACATACTGACATGGCGCGCCCCTCCTCTCGATGTGCTCTGCGGTCCACATACTGACATGGCGCGCCCCCACCTCTCGATGTGCTCTGCTGTCCACATACTGATATGGCGCGCCCCACCCCTCGATGTGCTCTGCTGTCCACATACTGACATGGCGCGCCCCTCCTCTCGATGTGCTCTGCTGTCCACATACTGATATGGCGCGCCCCACCCCTCGATGTGCTCTGCTGTCCACATACTGACATAGCGCGCCCCCACCCCTCGATGTGCTCTGCTGTCCACATTCTGACATGGTGCGCCCCACCTCTCGATGTGCTCTGCTGTCCACATACTGACATGGCGCGCCCCTCCTCTCGATGTGCTCTGCTGTCCACATACTGACATGGCGCGCCCCTCCTCTCGATGTGCTCTGCGGTCCACATACTGACATGGCGCGCCCCACCCCTCGATGTGCTCTGCTGTCCACATACTGACATGGCGCGCCCCACCCCTCGATGTGCTCTGCTGTCCACATGCTGATATGGCGCGCCCCACCCCTCGATGTGCTCTGCTGTCCACATACTGACATGGTGCGCCCCCACCCCTCGATGTGCTCTGCTGTCCACATACTGACATGGCGCGCCCCCACCCTCGATGTGCTCTGCTGTCCACATACTGACATAGCGCCCCCACCCCTCGATGTGCTCTGCTGTCCACATACTGACATGGCGAGCCCCCACCCCTCGATGTGCTCTGCTGTCCACATTCTGACATGGCGCGCCCCCACCCCTCGATGTGCTCTGCTGTCCACATACTGACATGGCGCGCCCCTCCCCTCGATGTGCTCTGCTGTTCACATACTGACATGGCGCGCCCCTCCCTCGATGTGCTCTGCTGTCCACATACTGATATGGCGCGCCCCACCCCTCGATGTGCTCTTCTGTCCACATTCTGACATGGCGCGCCCCACCCCTCGATGTGCTCTTCTGTCCACATACTGACATGGCGCGCCCCCACCCCTCGATGTGCTCTTCTGTCCACATACTGACATGGCGCGCCCCCACCCCTCGATGTGCTCTTCTGTCCACATACTGACATGGCGCGCCCCCACCCCTCGATGTGCTCTGCTGTCCACATACTGACATGGTGCTCTCCCACCCCTCGATGTGCTCTGCTGTCCACATACTGACATGGCGCGCCCCCACCCCTCAAAGTGCTCTGCTGTCCACATACTGACATTGCGCGCCCCCACCCTCGAAGTGCTCTGCTGTCCACATACTGACATGGCGCGCCCCAACCCATCGATGTGCTCTGCTGTCCACATACTGACATGGCGCGCCCCCACCTCTCGATGTGCTCTGCGGTCCACATACTGACATGGCGTGCCCCCACCCCTCGATGTGCTCTGCTGTCCACATACTGACATGGCGCGCCCCACCCCTCGATGTGCTCTGCTGTCCACATACTGATATGGCGCGCCACCACCCCTCGATGTGCTCTGCTGTCCACATACTGCCATGGCGCGCCCCCACCCCTCGATGTGCTCTGCTGTCCACATACTGACATGGCGCGCCCCCACCCCTCGATGTGCTCTGCTGTCCACATACTGACATGGCGCGCCCCACCCCTCGATGTGCTCTGCTGTCTACATACTGACATGGCGCGCCCCCACCCCTCGATGTACTCTGCTGTCCACATACTGACATGGCGCGTCCCCCACCCCTCGATGTGCTCTGCTGTCCACATACTGACATGGCGCGCCCCACCCCTCGATGTGCTCTGCTGTCCACATACTGTCATGGCGCGCCCGCACCTCGATGTGCTCTGCTGTCCACATACTGCCATGGCGCGCCCCTCCTCTCCATGTGCTCTGCTGTCCACATACTGACATGGCGCGCCCCCACCCTTCGATGTGCTCTGCTGTCCACATACTGACATAGTGCGCCCCTACCCCTCAATGTGCTCTGCTGTCCACATACTGACATAGCGCGCCCCCTCCTCTCGATGTGCTCTGCGGTCCACATACTGACATGGCGCTCCCCACCCCTCGATGTGCTCTGCTGTCCACATACTGACATGGCGCGCCCCACCCCTCGATGTGCTCTGCTGTCCACATACTGACATAGCATTCCCCCACCCCTCGATGTGCTCTGCTGTCCACATACTGACATGGCACTCCCCACCCCTCGATGTGCTCTGCTGTCCACATACTGATATGGCGCGCCACCACCCCTCGATGTGCTCTGCTGTCCACATACTGCCATGACGCGCCCCCACCCCTCGATGTGCTCTGCTGTCCACATACTGACATGGCGCGCCCCCACCCCTCGATGTGCTCTGCTGTCCACATACTGACATGGCGTGCCCCCACCCCTCGATGTGCTCTGCTGTCCACATACTGACATGGCGTGCCCCCACCCCTCGATGTGCTCTGCTGTCCACATACTGATATGGCGCCCCCATCCCTCGATGTGCTCTGCTGTCCACATACTGATATGGCGCCCCCCCACCCCTCGATGTGCTACGCTGGCCACATACTGACATGGCACTCCCCCACCCCTCGATGTGCTCTGCTGTCCACATACTGATATGGCGCGCCACCACCCCTCGATGTGCTCTGCTGTCCACATACTGCCATGACGCGCCCCCACCCCTCGATGTGCTCTGCTGTCCACATACTGACATGGCGAGCCCCCACCCCTCGATGTGCTCTGCTGTTCACATACTGACATGGCGCGCCCCCACCTCTCGATGTGCTCTGCTGTCCACATACTGATATGGCGCCCCCATCCCTCGATGTGCTCTGCTGTCCACATACTGATATGGCGCCCCCACCCCTCGATGTGCTACGCTGGCCACATACTGACATGGCGCGCCCTCCCCTCGATGTGCTCTGCTGTCCACATACTGACATGGCGCGCCCCACCCCTCGATGTGCTCTGCTGTCCACATACTGATATGGCGCGCCCCACCTCTCGATGTGCTCTGCTGTCCACATACTGAGATGGCGAGCCCCCACCCCTCGATGTGTTCTGCTGTCCACATACTGACATAGCGCGCCCCTCCTCTCGATGTGCTCTGCGGTCCACATACTGACATGGCGCTCCCCACCCCTCGAGTGCTAAGCTGTCCACGTACTGACATGGCGCTCCCCACCCCTCGATGTGTTCTGCTGACCACATACTGACATGGCGCGCCCCCACCCCTCGATGTGCTCTGCTGTCCACATACTGACATGGCGTGCCCCCACCCCTCGATGTGCTCTGCTGTCCACATACTGACATGGCGTGCCCCCACCCCTCGATGTGCTCTGCTGTCCACATACTGACATGGCGCGCCCCCACCTCTCGATGTTCTCTGCGGTCCACATACTGACATGGTGCGCCCCCACCCCTCGATGTGCTCTGCTGTCCACATACTGATATGGCACTCCCCCACCCCTCGATGTGCTCTGCGGTCCACATACTGACATGGCGCGTCCCCCACCCCTCGATGTGGTCTGCTGTCCACATACTGACATGGCGCACCCCCACCCCTCGATGTGCTCTGCTGTCCACATACTGACATGGCGTGCCCCCACCCCTCGATGTGCTCTGCTGTCCACATACTGACATGGCGCGCCCTCCTCTTGATGTGCTCTGCGGTCCACATACTGACATGGCGCGCCCCACCCCTCGATGTGCTCTGCTGTCCACATACTGACATGGCGCGCCCCACCTCTCGATGTGCTCTGCGGTCCACATACTGACATGGCGCACCCCCACCCTCGATGTGCTCTGCTGTCCACATACTGACATGGCGCGCCCCCACCTCTCGATGTGCTCTGCGGTCCACATACTGACATGGCGCACCCTCACCCCTCGATGTGTTCTGCTGTCCACATACTGACATGGCGCGCCCCCACCCCTCGATGTGCTCTGCTGTCCACATACTGACATGGTGCGCCCCCACCTCTCGATGTGCTCTGCGGTCCACATACTGACATGGCGCGCCCCACCCCTCGATGTGCTCTGCTGTCCACATACTGATATGGCACTCCCCACCCTCGATGTGCTCTGCGGTCCACATACTGACATGGCGCGTCCCCCACCGCTCGATGTGGTCTGCTGTCCACATACTGACATGGCGCACCCCACCCCTCGATGTGCTACGCTGGCCACATACTGACATGGCGTGCCCCCACCCCTCGATGTGCTCTGCTGTCCACATACTGAAATGGCGCGCCCCACCCCTCGATGTGCTCTGCTGTCCACATACTGACATGGCGCGCCCCACCCCTCAATGTGCTCTGCTGTCCACATACTGATATGGCGCCCCCACCCCTCGATGTGCTCTACTGTCCACATACTGAGATGGCGTGCCCCCACCCCTCGATGTGCTCTGCTGTCCACATACTGACATGGCGCGCCCCCACCTCTCGATGTGCTCTGCTGTCCACATACTGACATGGCGCGCCCCTCCTCTTGATGTGCTCTGCGGTCCACATACTGACATGGCGCGCCCCACCCCTCGATGTGCTCTGCTGTCCACATACTGACATGGCGCACCCCCACCCCTCGATGTGCTCTGCTGTCCACATACTGACATGGCGCGCCCCTCCTCTCGATGTACTCTGCGGTCCACATACTGACATGGCGAGCCCCACCCTCGATGTGCTCTGCTGTCCACATACTGACATGGCGAGCCCCCACCCCTCGATGTAGTCTGCTGTCCACATTCTGACATGGCGCACCCCCACCCCTCGATGTGCTCTGCTGTCCACATACTGACATGGCGCGCCCCCTCCTCTCGATGTGCTCTGCGGTCCACATACTGACATGGCGCGCCCCACCTCTCGATGTGCTCTGCTGTCCACATACTGATATGGCGCGCCCCACCCCTCGATGTGCTCTGCTGTCCACATACTGACATGGCGCGCCTCCTCCTCTCGATGTGCTCTGCTGTCCACATACTGATATGGCGCGCCCCACCCCTCGATGTGCTCTGCTGTCCACATACTGACATAGCGCGCCCCACCCCTCGATGTGCTCTGCTGTCCACATTCTGACATGGTGCGCCCCACCTCTCGATGTGCTCTGCTGTCCACATACTGACATGGCGCGCCCTCCTCTCGATGTGCTCTGCTGTCCACATACTGACATGGCGCGCCCTCCTCTCGATGTGCTCTGCGGTCCACATACTGACATGGCGCGCCCCACCCCTCGATGTGCTCTGCTGTCCACATACTGACATGGCGCGCCCCACCCCTCGATGTGCTCTGCTGTCCACATGCTGATATGGCGCGCCCCACCCCTCGATGTGCTCTGCTGTCCACATACTGACATGGTGCGCCCCACCCCTCGATGTGCTCTGCTGTCCACATACTGACATGGCGCGCCCCACCCCTCGATGTGCTCTGCTGTCCACATACTGACATAGCGCCCCCACCCCTCGATGTGCTCTGCTGTCCACATACTGACATGGCGAGCCCCCACCCCTCGATGTGCTCTGCTGTCCACATTCTGACATGGCGCGCCCCACCCCTCGATGTGCTCTGCTGTCCACATACTGACATGGCGCGCCCTCCCTCGATGTGCTCTGCTGTTCACATACTGACATGGCGCGCCCTCCCCTCGATGTGCTCTGCTGTCCACATACTGATATGGCGCGCCCACCCCTCGATGTGCTCTTCTGTCCACATTCTGACATGGCGCGCCCCACCCCTCGATGTGCTCTTCTGTCCACATACTGACATGGCGCGCCCCACCCCTCGATGTGCTCTTCTGTCCACATACTGACATGGCGCGCCCCACCCCTCGATGTGCTCTTCTGTCCACATACTGACATGGCGCGCCCCCACCCCTCGATGTGCTCTGCTGTCCACATACTGACATGGTGCTCTCCCACCCCTCGATGTGCTCTGCTGTCCACATACTGACATGGCGCGCCCTCACCCCTCAAAGTGCTCTGCTGTCCACATACTGACATTGCGCGCCCCACCCCTCGAAGTGCTCTGCTGTCCACATACTGACATGGCGCGCCCCAACCCATCGATGTGCTCTGCTGTCCACATACTGACATGGCGCGCCCCACCTCTCGATGTGCTCTGCGGTCCACATACTGACATGGCGTGCCCCCACCCCTCGATGTGCTCTGCTGTCCACATACTGACATGGCGCGCCCCACCCCTCGATGTGCTCTGCTGTCCACATACTGATATGGCGCGCCACCACCCTCGATGTGCTCTGCTGTCCACATACTGCCATGACGCGCCCCCACCCCTCGATGTGCTCTGCTGTCCACATACTGACATGGCGCGCCCCCACCCCTCGATGTGCTCTGCTGTCCACATACTGACATGGCACTCCCCCACCCCTCGATGTGCTCTGCTGTCCACATACTGATATGGCGCGCCACCACCCCTCGATGTGCTCTGCTGTCCACATACTGCCATGACGCGCCCCCACCCCTCGATGTGCTCTGCTGTCCACATACTGACATGGCGCGCCCCCACCCCTCGATGTGCTCTGCTGTCCACATACTGACATGGCGTGCCCCCACCCCTCGATGTGCTCTGCTGTCCACATACTGACATGGCGTGCCCCCACCCCTCGATGTGCTCTGCTGTCCACATACTGATATGGCGCCCCCATCCCTCGATGTGCTCTGCTGTCCACATACTGACATGGCGCGCCCCACCCCTCGATGTGCTCTGCTGTCCACATACTGACATAGCGCCCCCTCCCTCGATGTGCTCTGCTGTTCACATACTGACATGGCGCGCCCTCCCCTCGATGTGCTCTGCTGTCCACATACTGACATGGCGTGCCCCACCCCTCGATGTGCTCTGCTGTCCACATACTGACATGGCGTGCCCCCACCCCTCGATGTGCTCTGCTGTCCACATACTGACATGGCGCGCCCCCACCTCTCGATGTTCTCTGCGGTCCTCATACTGACATGGTGCGCCCCACCCCTCGATGTGCTCTGCTGTCCACATACTGATATGGCACTCCCCACCCCTCGATGTGCTCTGCGGTCCACATACTGACATGACGCGTCCCCACCCCTCGATGTGGTCTGCTGTCCACATACTGACATGGCGTGCCCCCACCCCTCGATGTGCTCTGCTGTCCACATACTGACATGGCGCGCCCCTCCTCTTGATGTGCTCTGCGGTCCACATACTGACATGGCGCGCCCCACCCCTCGATGTGCTCTGCTGTCCACATACTGACATGGCGCGCCCCACCTCCTCGATGTGCTCTGCGGTCCACATACTGACATGGCGCACCCCACCCTCGATGTGCTCTGCTGTCCACATACTGACATGGCGTGCCCCCACCTCTCGATGTGCTCTGCTGTCCACATTCTGACATGGTGCGCCCCCACCTCTCGATGTGCTCTGCGGTCCACATACTGACATGGCGCGCCCCCACCCCTCGATGTGCTCTGCTGTCCACATACTGATATGGCACTCCCCCACCCCTCGATGTGCTCTGCGGTCCACATACTGACATGGCGCGTCCCCCACCCCTCGATGTGGTCTGCTGTCCACATACTGACATGGCGCACCCCACCCCTCGATGTGCTACGCTGGCCACATACTGACATGGCGCGCCCCACCCATCGATGTGCTCTGCTGTCCACATACTGACATTGCGCGCCCCACCCCTCGATGTGCTCTGCTGTCCACATACTGAAATGGCGCGCCCCCACCCCTCGATGTGCTCTGCTGTCCACATACTGACATGGCGCGCCCCCACCCCTCAATGTGCTCTGCTGTCCACATACTGATATGGCGCCCCCCCACCCCTCGATGTGCTCTACTGTCCACATACTGAAATGGCGCGCCCCCACCCCTCGATGTGCTCTGCTGTCCACATACTGACATGGCGCGCCCCCACCTCTCGATGTGCTCTGCTGTCCACATACTGACATGGTGCGCCCCCACCCCTCGATGTGCTCTGCTGTCCACATACTGATATGGCGCGCCCCCACCTCTCGATGTGCTACACTGGCCACATAATGTGGCACGCACACATGTACAGAAGTCCTGAAACTAATCTGCAGCAATTTACTGCCAGTGGGGTCAAAAAGCAGATGAGGATCAGAGGGACAGAATGTGATCAGACTAGGAGGATACTTTGTATCTGACTCAGCTTCAGAGGAAACCATGGCAACAGAGGGACGGTGTATGATATCAACATTAACAGGGGGGCGGCAGAGCCTTATACAGACATGAGCAGTGGGAGAAGGGAGCACAATACTAATAGGAATAATGGAGGAGGAGGGCAGAGCGTTATACAGACATGAGGGGGGGCAGAGCATAATACTAATAGGAATAATGGAGGAGGAGGGCAGAGTATTATGCAGACATGAGCAGTGGGGGGAGGAAAGAGCATAATACTAATAGGAATAATGGAGGAGGACGGAAGAGCATTATACAGACATAAGCAGTGGGGGGAGGGCAGATCATAATACTAATAGGAATAATGGAGGAGGACGGCAGAGCATTATACAGACATGAGCAGTGGGGGAGGGGCAGAGCATAATTCTAATAGGAATAATGGAGGAGGATGGCAGGGCATTATACAGACATAAGCAGTGTGTGGGGGGCAGAGAGCATAATACTAATAGGAATAATATAGGAGGATGGCAGAGCATTGTACAGACATGAGCAGTGGGGGGCAGAACATAATACTAATAGGAATAATGGAGGGGATGGCGGAGCATTATACAGACATGAGCAGTGGGGGGGCAGAGCATAATACTAATAGGAATAATGGAGGAGGATAGCAGAGCATTATACAGACATGGGGGGCAGAGCATAATACTAATAGGAATAATGGAGGAGGATGGCAGAGCATTATACAGACATGGGGGGCAGAGCATAATACTAATAGGAATAATGGAGGAGGATGGCAGAGCATTATGCAGACATGAGCGGGGAAGCAGAGCATAATACTAATAGGAATAATTGAGGAGGATGGCAGAGCATTATACAGACATGGGGGTGGGGCAGAGCATAATACTAATAGGAATAATGGAGGAGGATGGCAGAGCATTATACAGACATGAAGGGGGGCAGAGCATAATACTAATAGGAATAATGGAGGAGGATGGCAGAGCATTTTACAGACATGAGTGGGGGGCAGAGCATAATACTAATAGGAATAATGGAGGAGGATGGCAGAGCGTTATACAGACATGAGCTGGGGCATAATACTAATAGGAATAATGGAGGAGGATGGCAGAGCGTTATACAGACATGAGGGGGGCAGAGCATAATACTAATAGGAATAATGGAGGGGATGGCGGAGCATTATACAGACATGAGCAGTGGAGGGGGGCAGAGCATAATACTAATAGGAATAATGGAGGGGATGGCGGAGCATTATACAGACATGGAGGGGGGTAGGGGCAGAGCATAATACTAATAGGAATAATGGAGGAGGATGGCAGAGCATTATACAGACATGGGGGCAGAGCATAATACTAATAGGATTAATGGAGGAGGATGGCAGAGCATTTTACAGACATGAGTGGGGGCAGAGCATAATACTAATTGGAATAATGGAGGAGGATGGCAGAGCATTATACAGACATGGGGGGCAGAGCATAATACTAATAGGAATAATGGAGGGGATGGCGGAGCATTATACAGACATGGGGGGTAGGGGCAGAGCATAATACTAATAGGAATAATGGAGGAGGATGGCAGAGCATTATACAGACATGGGGGGTAGGGGCAGAGCATAATACTAGTTGGAATAATGGAGGAGGATGGCAGAGCATTATACAGACATGGGGGGGCAGAGCATAATACTAATAGGAATAATGGAGGAGGATGGCAGAGCATTATACAGACTTGGGGGGCAGAGCATAATACTAATAGGAATAATGGAGGAGGATGGCAGAGCATTATACAGACTTGGGGGGCAGAGCATGATACTAATAGGAATAATGGAGGAGGATGGCAGAGCATTATACAGACATGAGGGGGGCAGAGCATAATACTAATAGGAATAATGGAGGAGGATGGCAGAGCATTATGCAGACACGAGCGGGAAGCAGAGCATAATACTAATAGGAATAATTGAGGAGGATGGCAGAGCATTATACAGACATGGGGGTGGGGCAGAGCATAATACTAATAGGAATAATGGAGGAGGATGGCAGAGGATTATACAGACATGAGGGGGGCAGAGCATAATACTAATAGGAATAATGGAGGAGGATGGCAGAGCGTTATTTCTAATGCTGTGTGTCTCTGCCCAACCTCCGCTGTAATGATCTCTAATGCTGTGTGTCTCTGCCCAACCTCCACTCTAATTATTTCTAATGCTGCGTGTCTCTGCCCAAACTCTGCTGTAATGATCTCTAATGCTGTGTGTCTCTGCCCAACCTCCGCTGTAATGATCTCTAATGCTGTGTGTCTCTGCCCAACCTCCACTCTAATTATTTCTAATGCTGCGTGTCTCTGCCCAAACTCTGCTGTAATGATCTCTAATGCTGTGTGTCTCTGCCCAACCTCCGCTGTAATGATCTCTAATGCTGTGTGTCTCTGCCCAACCTCCACTCTAATTATTTCTAATGCTGCGTGTCTCTGCCCAAACTCTGCTGTAATGATCTCTAATGCTGTGTGTCTCTGCCCAACCTCCAGTGCAATGATTTCTAATGCGTGTGTGTCTCTGCTCAACCTCCGCTGTAATGATTTCTAATGCTGTGTGTCTCTGCTCTCTCCGCTGAAATGATTTCTAATGCTGTGTGTCTCTGCCCAACCTCCAGTGCAATTATTTCTAATGCTGCGTGTCTCTGCCCAACCTCCAGTGTAATGATTTCTAATGCTGTGTGTCTCTGCCCAACCTCCACTGTAATAATTTCTAATGCTGTGTGTCTCTGCCCAACCTCCGCTGTAATGATTTCTAATGCGGTGTCTGCTTGTATACTGCTTGCGTGCAGCCTCCGCCATGCTGGTAGTCACCTGTAGGTGTCACTGTTGGGAAGGGACATCATCCCAGGACACAACATTTTCCCGTGTGGCGTAAAGAAGACCTCGGCGTGGCACTGATGACTCGACAATGCGTAACTTGGCCATTTCATAGGTATAATTTGTATTTCTTATTAATTTAACTTCGATGTTATTCTTTGTTCTAATTCTAGTGTTTGATGAAGGTCGTTTTGACCGAAACGTCACATATGTGCCTGTACAAAAAAATCTAATAAAAACAATGCACGGACTACACCGTACCTAAAGCACTGCTGAAGTTTTATAAAGAAGAGAACCCTCACATCAAAGACGCTCCGCCAATGCAGAGACCTCTGATATACCTTCGTAAAAGCTGCATTCCGGTGGATTACAAGCTCATGTTAGGATCCGAAAGCCCTGAACTCCACGTTGGAAAACTAGTCTAAGACCGAATCCAGAGTTATTTGGTTACTAGAATCTTCTACCATGAAAATAGAACTTAGTGGTCAGACCACGGGCTCAGATAACAACCAGGAGTGGACTCAGCCTGAAGCCGTGAGTGGAAGCTGCTGAGCCTCAGATGGTCTTCCGGCTGACATTAGATAGCCGAAGACTTGTGTCCCGAGTAAAGGGCCGAAGACTTGTGTCCCGAGTAAAGTGGCCGAAGACTTGTGTCCCGAGTAAAGGGGCCAAAGACTTGTGTCCCGAGTAAAGGGGCTGAAGACTTGTGTCCCGAGTAAAGGGCCGAAGACTTGTGTCCCGAGTAAAGGGGCCGAAGACTTGTGTCCCGAGTAAAGGGGCCGAAGACTTGTGTCCCGAGTAAAGGGGCCGAAGACTTGTGTCCCGAGTAAAGGGGCCGAAGACTTGTGTCCCGAGTAAAGGGCCGAAGACTTGTGTCCCGAGTAGTAAAGGGGCCGAAGACTTGTGTCCCGAGTAAAGGGGCCGAAGACTTGTGTCCCGAGTGAGTAAAGGGGCTGAAGACTTGTGTCCAGAGTAAAGGGGCCAAGACTTGTGTCCCGAGTAAAGGGGCCGAAGACTTGTGTCCCAGTAGAAGGGGTCGAAGACTTGTGTCCCGAGTAAAGGGGCTGAAGACTTGTGTCTCGAGTAAAGGGGTTGAAGACTTCTGTCCCGAGTAGTAAAGGGGCTGAAGACTTGTGTCCAGAGTAAAGGGGTCGAAGACTTGTGTCCCGAGTAAAGGGGCTGAAGACTTACTGTCCAGAGTAAAGGGGCTGAAGACTTATGTCCAGAGTAAAGGGGCTGAAGACTTGTGTCCCGAGTAAAGGGGCCAAGACTTGTGTCCAGAGTAAAGGGGCTGAAGACTTGTGTCCCGAGTAAAGGGGTTGAAGACTTCTGTCCCGAGTAAAGGGGCCAATGACTTGTGTCCCAGAGTAAAGGGGCCGAAGACATTGTGTCCCGAGTAAAGGGGTTGAAGACTTGTGTCCCGAGTAAAGGGGCTGAAGACTTGTGTCCCGAGTAAAGGGGCCGAAGACTTGTGTCCCGAGTAAAGGGGCTGAAGACTTGTGTCCCGAGTAAAGGGGCCGAAGACTTGTGTTCCGAGTAAAGGGGTCGAAGACTTGTGTCCCGAGTTAAGGGGCCGAAGACTTGTTTCCCGAGTAAAGGGGCCGAAGACTTATGTCCCGAGTAAAGGGGCCGAAGACTTGTGTCCCGAGTAAAGGGGCCGAAGACTTGTGTCCCGAGTAAAGGGGCCGAAGACTTGTATCCCGAGTAAAGGGGCTGAAGACTTATGTCCCGAGTAAAGGGGCCGAAGACTTGTATCCCGAGTAAAGGGGCTGAAGACTTATGTCCCGAGTAAAGGGGCTGAAGACTTATGTCCCGAGTAAAGGGGCCGAAGACTTATGTCCCGAGTAAAGGGGCCGAAGACTTATGTCCTGAGTAAAGGGGCCAAGACTTGTATCCCGAGTAAAGGGGTTGAAGACTTATGTCCCGAGTAAAGGGGCTGAAGACTTATGTCCCGAGTAAAGGGGCCGAAGACTTGTATCCCGAGTAAAGGGGTTGAAGACTTGTGTCCCGAGTAAAGGGGCCAAAGACTTATGTCCCGAGTAAAGGGGTTGAAGACTTATGTCAATCGTGAGATTGTAGTTTTTCCTTTCCAATAGAATGTAAAGATTTCAAGCGTTCTGTTTTCACTTTCTCATTTTGTGGGACTGAGGGCAGGATTTGTAGCACAAGGTGACAACACAAGAAATTAGAAAAACATGAAAGGGTCTGAAGACTTTCTAAATGAACGGTATATCCAGGGCCCGACACGTATCCACCAGTACACAGACCAGCTCGCTGAGAGGTACAGACGGCCTTTACTTATCTGACGAATTCTACTGATGAGTCGTCATAACCACAATGAAACACCCAGCAAAGCAGGAAGACATTGGGGATGCTCATGACTAGGGTTGTGCGGATCAATGTGTCCGAGTGGACTTCGATCTGAATTTCAGGAAATGTAATTCTCCGCAAAGACGAATTTGCTTAAATGGGGTAAAAAAAGAAAATCATGCTTACCTCATACGCTTTAGCGCGAAGAGCCATCCGCCTCTGTCTTGATTGAAGATCCCGCGCAAAATCTTGTATGACGTCCCCAGGCTGGCCGACATGATGATGTCATCACACGCCGTGAGATTTCAATCAAGATGGCGACGATCGGCTTTCTCGATCAAACAGATTAGGTTGTGTTTTTGGGGTTTCTATTTCCCATAGGAATAGGGTGGGAGCACTGGCAGGGCATAATAAGGAAAGTAGTACCAGTGCCGGACACAGCAAATGAGATACAGATGCACAGATACTTCATACAAACCAAGAAGACCGCAACACTGAATGCGTCCTACATTTTGAATTGACACCTCTCTGGTCGTGTCTCAGTGAGCCGGATGGTGTATTGGTGGTTACAAGTCGGGCTCATAGTGACACGTTCTGCATATATCTAGCGATGTGGTATAAATATCCCCATCCTAACCCATCATGGCCCCACTCTTGGCTCCATCCTCACAGTGTCATCACCATTGGACTATGAGAGGCTCTGTCCCGAACACAAGAGTCTTCTCCCCACAGATATTATTGATGTTAGGTGCTTTTATTCATTTCTTACATTCTCTACTGTGAAAAATACATTTCTGTGAAGTCAGAAGGGTCATCCACCCAAGTGTGATGTGTCCACCAGGACCTGATGTCTTACAGGACCTGATGTCTTACAGGACCTGATGTCTTACAGGACCTGATGTCTGGGCTTTTCCTAAAGGTTTTACTTCCATATTGATAGTGGTAAAAGATGCAATAAAGTGATGGAGAATTAGAACACATTTCTAGACGAACCATGACAGCCGCCATGTTGTCTATCAGACACAGGTCTAGACGAACCATGACAGCCGCCATATTGTCTATCCGACACATGTCCAGATGAACCATGACAGCCTCCATATTGTCTATCCGACACATGTCCAGATGAACCATGACAGCCTCCATATTGTCTTTCAGACACATGTCCAGATGAACCATGACAGCCGCCATATTGTCTATCCGACACATGTCCAGATGAACCATGACAGCCTCCATGTTGTCTATCCGACACATGTCCAGATGAACCATGACAGCCTCCATGTTGTCTATCCGACACATGTCCAGATGAACCATGACAGCCTCCATGTTGTCTATCCGACACATGTCCAGATGAACCATGACAACCTCCATGTAGTCTTTCAGACAGACCTTCTCTGAATTGATGAATTGGTGGTGAAGGATTATAATTGCCCAGTGTCTGGTCCACGAGTTGGTGGCTCCTCCATCCCACTAGTCTTTAATCCTGTATTCATAGTTTAGGATTGAAAATTAGAAAACCTTCCAATCAGTGATGGAACGATCTTGACATCTGTTTTCTGAAAACCCAACTTTTCATATAATTTATGCGCAGGAACTTGTATCATTGACGTCTCCAGAGTCAACACTTTGAAGCCACGGGTACGAGTGAAATCTATAACCTTCTGGCACAGAGCGTTGGCGATTCCTTGGTGCCTCTTGTCCTTAGCCACCGACAGCCGCCTCAACACCATAACTTCAGTAGAGCGGGGCACGGGCTGGACGCCCACCATGCCGATGACCCTGCCGCTAGACTCTACCACCCAGAAACAAGAGTTGTTACTTGCCATGTAGGACTCCTCAATGTCCAGTAGGTCTTCTCTCTGACACTTGTCCACATACTGATGATACTCGTTGGTCAACAGGCGCCGTCCTGCAGTGAACACGATGGCCAGGCTGACTAGAGAAAGTAAGTAGGACCTGGATATTAAGAGCAGGGTGATGAAAGATATGAAAAGGAAAAACTGGGCCCGGGAAGCTTCAGCAGGTAGGCACAGGTAGCCGGGATGTGCTCCAGCATGCCTTCTGAAAACAGCATACGGACGGCATTGTAGTCCCGGTTCTTGTACACCCGTATGGTGTAGTCGGCCATGGTCTTTCAGCTCTACACATGGAAGGACCTGCAAAGACAGGAGACTGGCATAAGTACATCATATATGCACATTTACGCTGGGTTCAGACCTGAGCGTTTCTGAGACGCGTCTTCCGAAGCGTTTTTGTCGCGCATTTTTGTGCGCGTTTTGGCAATAGTTTTACGCGCATTTTACGCGCATTTGTGTGATTGACTGCAGTGTTGTCCAATGACCAAATATCCCTGTCTATATGAAGTTTGGCCTTTCCAGCATGTTGCCAATTCATAAACGCGCGTTCGAACTCGCGTTTCCAGTGTCAAAACGCACAAAATACAAGCGTTGCGCGTTCTCATTGAAGTCTATGGGCCAAACGCGCGACAAACGCCCCAAAAAGGCTCAAGTACTTGTTTATGCGTCGGGCGCTTTCAGCTGCTCGAACGCGCTGTAAAATACGCAAGTGTGAACTGAGGGTTACTGAATCATGAAAATATGCAGAATTCTGACCATGGACATAAAGAGGACAAACATGTAAAACCCTGACAGCGTTAAGATCTGGCAGAAATGACTACACTGACTACCTTATGTACGGAAGGATGGGGAGAAGAAGGGAGAGAACAAAAGAGAAAGAAGGAAGCAAAGGAGAAGAAAGAAGTTATAATGAGGAGACATAGAGGAGAAAGAAGAACAAAAAAGAAAAGATAGGAAAGGGAGAAAGAAGAAGAGAACATAAAAGGAATAAGAAAGAAGGAACGAATAAAAAGGAACATAGAAAACCAAGAATAAAGAAGACAGGCATCTGACATTATTAGTAAGGTCTACAATAAAATAAATAAATACATTTAAAAAATCCTACTCGCCTCATCTGTTTGATCGTGAAGAGCTGATCGCTGCCATCTTGAATAAAGATCCAGCGCAAAATCTCACGGCGTGTGATGACGTCGTCATGTCGGCCAGCCTGGGAACGTCATACAATTTTTGCGCGGATCTTCAATCAAGACAGCGGCAGGTGGCTCTTTGCGCTCAAACGGATGAGGTGACTATGATTTTTATTTAGTTTTTACCCCATTTAATCAAATTCGTCTTTGCGGCAAATTCTATTTTCCCTGAATTTCGGATCGAAGTCAATTTGCTCAACCCTAGTCATAAGCAGAAGAAAGTTGAAGATGGCACTAATTGAAAAAGATGATAATGGAAGAAGAAGAAAGCAGTGGGGTGGGGTGGGGGGGTGAGCACTGTGGAGGTCACTGTTAAAGGGGTGGGGTGCTGTATAGGTCACTGCTAAGGGGCGGAGCCCTGAGGAGGTCAATGTCAAGGGAATGGGCTGCTATGGATGTTCTATTTTAAGAAGGCAGGGCACTGTGGGGGGGGTCAGTGTTAAGGAGTGAGGGGCAGTGGAGTTCTCTGTTAAGGGAGGGGGTGTTGTAGAGGTCACTGTTAAGGGGGTGCTGTAGAGGTCACTGTTTAGGGTGTTTGGGGGGATACTGTAGAGGTCACTGTTATGGGGGTGCTGTAGAGGTCACTGTTATGGGGCCGGGGTGCTGTAGAGGTCACTGTTATGGGGCTGGGGTGCTGTAGAGGTCACTGTTATGAGGCCGGGGTGCTGTAAAGGTCACTGTTATGGGGCCGGAGTGCTGTAGAGGTCACTGTTATGGTGCCAGGGTGCTGTAGAGGTCACTGTTATGGGGCCGGGGTGCTGTAGAGGTCACTGTTATGGGGCTGGGGTGCTGTAGGAGGTTACTGTTATGGGGCTGGGGTGCTGTAGAGGTCACTGTTATGGGGCTGGGGTGCTGTAAAGGTCACTGTTATGGGGCCGGAGTGCTGTAGAGGTTACTGTTATGGGGCTGGGGTGCTGTAGAGGTCACTGTTATGGGGCCGGAGTGCTGTAGAGGTCACTGTTATGGGGCTGAGGGTGCTGTAGAGGTCACTGTTATGGGGCCGGGGTGCTGTAGAGGTCACTGTTATGGGGCTGGGGTGCTGTAGAGGTTACTGTTATGGGGCTGGGGTGCTGTAGAGGTCACTGTTATGGGGCCGGGGTGTTGTAGAGGTCACTGTTATGGGGCTGGGGTGCTGTAGAGGTTACTGTTATGGGGCTGGGGTGCTGTAGAGGTCACTGTTATGGGGCCGGGGTGCTGTAAAGGTCACTGTTATGGGGCTGGAGTGCTGTAAAGGTCACTGTTATGGGGCCGGAGTGCTGTAGAGGTTACTGTTATGGGGCTGGGGTGCTGTAGAGGTCACTATTATGGGGCCGGGGTGCTGTAGAGGTTACTGTTATGGGGCCGGAGTGCTGTAGAGGTCACTGTTATGGGGCTGGGGTGCTGTAGAGGTCACTGTTATGGGGCCGGAGTGCTGTAGAGGTTACTGTTATGGGGCCGGAGTGCTGTAGAGGTCACTGTTATGGGGTCGGAGTGCTGTAGAGGTCACTGTTATGGGGCCGGAGTGCTGTAGAGGTCACTGTTATGGGGCCGGAGTGCTGTAGAGGTTACTGTTATGGGGCTGGGGTGCTGTAGAGGTCACTGTTATGGGGCCGGGGTGCTGTAGAGGTCACTGTTATGGGGCCGGAGTGCTGTAGAGGTCACTGTTATGGGGCTGGGGTGCTGTAGAGGTCACTGTTATGGGGCTGGGGTGCTGTAGAGGTTACTGTTATGGGGCTGGGGTGCTGTAGAGGTCACTGTTATGGGGCCGGGGTGCTGTAGAGGTCACTGTTATGGGGCTGGGGTGCTGTAGAGGTTACTGTTATGGGGCTGGGGTGCTGTAGAGGTCACTGTTATGGGGCCGGGGTGCTGTAAAGGTCACTGTTATGGGGCTGGAGTGCTGTAAAGGTCACTGTTATGGGGCCGGAGTGCTGTAGAGGTTACTGTTATGGGGCTGGGGTGCTGTAGAGGTCACTATTATGGGGCCGGGGTGCTGTAGAGGTTACTGTTATGGGGCCGGAGTGCTGTAGAGGTCACTGTTATGGGGCTGGGGTGCTGTAGAGGTCACTGTTATGGGGCCGGGGTGCTGTAGAGGTTACTGTTATGGGGCCGGAGTGCTGTAGAGGTCACTGTTATGGGGCCGGAGTGCTGTAGAGGTCACTGTTATGGGGCCGGAGTGCTGTAGAGGTCACTGTTATGGGGCCGGGGTGCTGTAGAGGTCACTGTTATGGGGCCGGAGTGCTGTAGAGGTCACTGTTATGGGGCTGGGAGTGCTGTAGAGGTCACTGTTATGGGGCCGGGGTGCTGTAGGAGGTCACTGTTATGGGGCTGGGGTGCTGTAGAGGTTACTGTTATGGGGCTGGGGTGCTGTAGAGGTCACTGTTATGGGGCCGGGGTGTTGTAGAGGTCACTGTTATGGGGCTGGGGTGCTGTAGAGGTTACTGTTATGGGGCTGGGGTGCTGTAGAGGTCACTGTTATGGGGCCGGGTGCTGTAAAGGTCACTGTTATGGGGCTGGAGTGCTGTAAAGGTCACTGTTATGGGGCCGGAGTGCTGTAGAGGTTACTGTTATGGGGCTGGGGTGCTGTAGAGGTCACTATTATGGGGCCGGGTGCTGTAGAGGTTACTGTTATGGGGCCGGAGTGCTGTAGAGGTCACTGTTATGGGGCTGGGGTGCTGTAGAGGTCACTGTTATGGGGCCGGAGTGCTGTAGAGGTTACTGTTATGGGGCCGGAGTGCTGTAGAGGTCACTGTTATGGGGCCGGAGTGCTGTAGAGGTCACTGTTATGGGGCCGGAGTGCTGTAGAGGTCACTGTTATGGGGCCGGAGTGCTGTAGAGGTCACTGTTATGGGGCCGGAGTGCTGTAGAGGTCACTGTTATGGGGCTGGGGTGCTGTAGAGGTCACTGTTATGGGGCTGGGGTGCTGTAGAGGTTACTGTTATGGGGCTGGGGTGCTGTAGAGGTCACTGTTATGGGGCCGGGGTGCTGTAGAGGTCACTGTTATGGGGCTGGGGTGCTGTAGAGGTTACTGTTATGGGGCTGGGGTGCTGTAGAGGTCACTGTTATGGGGCCGGGGTGCTGTAAAGGTCACTGTTATGGGGCTGGAGTGCTGTAAAGGTCACTGTTATGGGGCCGGAGTGCTGTAGAGGTTACTGTTATGGGGCTGGGGTGCTGTAGAGGTCACTATTATGGGGCCGGGGTGCTGTAGAGGTTACTGTTATGGGGCCGGAGTGCTGTAGAGGTCACTGTTATGGGGCTGGGGTGCTGTAGAGGTCACTGTTATGGGGCCGGGGTGCTGTAGAGGTTACTGTTATGGGGCCGGAGTGCTGTAGAGGTCACTGTTATGGGGCCGGAGTGCTGTAGAGGTCACTGTTATGGGGCCGAGTGCTGTAGAGGTCACTGTTATGGGGCCGGGAGTGCTGTAGAGGTCACTGTTATGGGGCCGGAGTGCTGTAGAGGTCACTGTTATGGGGCCGGGGTGCTGTAGAGGTCACTGTTATGGGGCTGGGGTGCTGTAGAGGTCACTGTTATGGGGCCAGGGTGCTGTAGAGGTCACTGTTATGGGGCTGGGGTGCTGTATAGGTTACTGTTATGGGGCCGGGGTGCTGTAGAGGTCACTGTTATGGGGCTGGGGTGCTGTAGAGGTCACTGTTATGGGGCCGAGGTGCTGTAGAGGTCACTGTTATGGGGCTGGGGTGCTGTAGAGGTCACTGTTATGGGGCCAGGGTGCTGTAGAGAGTCACTGTTATGGGGCTGGGGTGCTGTATAGGTTACTGTTATGGGGCCGGGGTGCTGTAGAGGTCACTGTTATGGGGCTGGGAGTGCTGTAGAGGTTACTGTTATGGGGCCGGGATGCTGTAGAGGTCACTGTTATGGGGCTGGGGTGCTGTAGAGATTACTGTTATGAGGCCAGGGGTGCTGTAGAGGTCACTGTTATGGGGCTGGGGTGCTGTATAGGTTACTGTTATGGGGCCGGGATGCTGTAGAGGTCACTGTTATGGGGCTGGGGTGCTGTAGAGGTTACTGTTATGGGGCTGGGGTGCTGTAGAGGTTACTGTTATAGGGCTGGGGTGCTGTAGAGGTCACTGTTATGGGGCCGGGGTGCTGTAGAGGTCACTGTTATGGGGCTGGGGTGCTGTAGAGGTTACTGTTATGGGGCTGGGGTGCTGTAGAGGTTACTGTTATGGGGCTGGGGTGCTGTAGATGTCCCTGTTATAGTGGATACTGTCAATATCTTTTAACGACACAATGAAACAGATGAAATATACCCAGGCGAAGCCGGGTCCTTCTGCTAGTAACACTATAAAACACAAAGTGTCTGAGCATCAGGATGAAAGGAACACTAGGATTCAGGCGGGAGGAGAAATCCGCCATGTCCAGCGCACGTTAAAGACAAAATGCGCCATCTGGCGTCATGGTGGTCTTATGCCATAGAGCTTCTAAACATGGTGTAACAGATACACTGTTATCCAATAAGAAGACACGATACTAACATGTGGAGTTTAACGAGGAATATGAGCGGCTAAAGAGGATGGATCACTAAGGAGTGCGGGTCACCATCTACAGCGGGGGAAATGGGGAGGAGGAAGAGGAGGGTAAGAAAGGAAGAGGAGGGTAAGAAAGAAAGAGGAGGGGAGGAGGATAAGAAAGGAAGACGGGGGGAGAGAATGGGGGAGGGGAAGAGGAGGGGTAAGAAAGGAATTGGAAGGGTAAGTAAAGGGAGAGGTGGGGAGGAGGATAAGAAAGGAAGACGGGGAAGGGGTAAGAAAGAGATGGGGGGAAGACAATGGGTAAGAAGGGAAAAGGGGGAGGAGGGTAAGAATAGAAGAAGGGGCAGGGGGTAGGAAAGGGATATGGGGGAGAGGAGGGGGTAAGAAAGGGATATGGGAGGGAGGAGGGGTAAGCAAAGGATATGAGGGGAGAGGAGGGGTAAGAAAGGGATATGGGAGGGGAGGAGGGGTAAGCAAAGGATATGAGGGGAGAGGAGGGTAAGAAAGGGATATGGGGAGAGGAGGGGTAAGAAAGGGATATGGGGGAAGAGGAGGGGTAAGAAAGGGATATGGGGGGAGAGGAGGGGTAAGAAAGGGATATGGAGGGGAGAGGAGGGGTAAGAAAGGGATATGGGGAGAGGAGGGGTAAGAAAGGGATATGGGGGAGAGGAGGGGTAAGAAAGGGATATGGGGAGAGGAGGGGTAAGAAAGGGATATGGGGAGAGGAGGGGTAAGAAAGGGATATGGGGGAGAGGAGGGGTAAGAAAGGGATATGGGGGGAGAGCAGGGGTAAGAAAGGGATATGGAGGGGAGAGGAGGGGTAAGAAAGGGATATGACAGGAGAGGAGGGGTAAGAAAGGGATATGGGGGAGAGGAGGAGTAAGAAAGGGATATGAGAGGAGAGGAGGGAGTAAGAAAGGGATATGGGGGAGAGGAGGGGAAGAAAGGGATATGGAGGGGAGAGGAGGGGTAAGAAAGGGATATGGAGGGGAGAGGAGGGGTAAGAAAGGGATATGACAGGAGAGGAGGGGTAAGAAAGGGATATGGGGGAGAGGAGGGGTAAGAAAGGGATATGGGGGAGAGGAGGGGTAAGAAAGGGATATGGGGGAGAGGAGGGGTAAGAAAGGGATATGGGGGAGAGGAGGGTAAGAAAGGGATATGGGGGAGAGGAGGGGTAAGAAAGGGATATGGGGGAGAGGAGGGGTAAGAAAGGGATATGGGGGAGAGGAGGAGTAAGAAAGGGATATGGGGGAGAGGAGGGGTAAGAAAGGGATATGAGAGGAGAGGAGGGGTAAGAAAGGGATATGGGGAGAGGAGGAGGAAGAAAGGGATATGGAGGGGAGAGGAGGGGTAAGAAAGGGATATGGGGGAGAGGAGGAGTAAGAAAGGGATATGGGGGAGAGGAGGGCTAAGAAAGGGATATGAGAGGAGAGGAGGGGTAAGAAAGGGATATGGGGGAGAGGAGGGGGAAGAAAGGGATATGGAGGGGAGAGGAGGGGTAAGAAAGGGATATGGGAGGAGAGGAGGGGTAAGAAAGGGATATGGGGGAGAGGAGGGGTAAGAAAGGGATATGGGAGGAGAGGAGGGGTAAGAAAGGGATATGGGGGAGAGGAGGGGTAAGAAAGGGATATGGGGGAGAGGAGGGGTAAGAAAGGGATATGGAGGGGAGAGGAGGGGGAAGAAAGGGATATGGAGGGGAGAGGAGGGGTAAGAAAGGGATATGGGAGGAGAGGAGGGGTAAGAAAGGGATATGGGGGAGAGGAGGAGAGGAGGGGGAAGAAAGGGATATGGAGGGGAGAGGAGGGGTAAGAAAGGGATATGGGAGGAGAGGAGGGGTAAGAAAGGGATATGGGGGAGAGGAGGGGTAAGAAAGGGATATGGGGGAGAGGAGGGGTAAGAAAGGGATATGGGGGAGAGGAGGGGTAAGATAGGGATATGGGGGGAGAAGGATAATAAAAAGAAGAGGGTGGGAGGAGGGTAAGTATAGAAGAGGGGGTGGGGAGGGGGTTAGAACAGGGGAGGTAAGAAGCAGGCGAGGAGGAGGCATTAATGCTGGAGAAGAACAATCAGATAGAACGTCCTTAAATAACATCTGAAGAACCGGAATATCCAGAATGTCCGCTCTGAGGGTGATACGTCACAGCAACCGGAGACGGGGCAACAGTACATAATGTACATACGGCACATCATTAGCAGGACTACCACCATCATCTGCAGATGATGAAGTACACTGCACATCACAGGGGAGATTATTTGCATCTGATGGGGGTATCTCTGCTACACATAGAGAAACTGATGATGTCACACACAGCACATCTCATGTGAGATCATCTGCAGAGAGGAAAGATACATTGTATAATAATGTAACCGACCTGAGCTCCCTGTCCACCATGATGGGCTCTTCCCACAATGCACTGCTCCATCAGCCGCCCCCTCCCCTCACCCCACAGCTGCTGTACGACCGGGGAGGGGAGAAAACCACATCTATATATGTACATGGCCCCCCTCATATACTACACACCTATATATACATATATACACTACATCCAGGAGTACAGAGAATGACCCCCTCATATACTACACACCTATATATACACTACATCCAGGAGTACAGAGAATGACCCCCTCATATACTACACACCTACATATACATATATACACTACATCCAGGAGTACAGAGAATGACCCCCTCATATACTACACACCTACATATACATATATACACTACATCCAGGAGTACAGAGAATGACCCCCTCATATACTACACACCTATATATACATATATACACTACATCCAGGTGTACAGAGAATGACCCCCTCATATACTACACACCTATATATACATATATACACTACATCCAGGAGTACAGAGAATGACCCCCTCATATACTACACACCTATATATACATATATACACTACATCCAGGAGTACAGAGAATGACCCCCTCATATACTACACACCTATATATACATATATACACTACATCCAGGAGTACAGACCCCCTCATATACTACACACCTATATATACATATATACACTCCATCCAGGAGTACAGAGAATGACCCCCTCATATACTACACACCTATATATACATATATACACTACATCCAGGTGTACAGAGAATGACCCCCTCATATACTACACACCTATATATACATATATACACTCCATCCAGGAGTACAGAGAATGACCCCCTCATATACTACACACCTATATATACATATATACACTACATGCAGGAGTACAGAGAATGACCCCCTCATATACTACATTCAAGTGTGAATGCTCAGCATCCTTGTGCACTTTTGCCCCGTCTATCCCACAGGCGCCCTTGATTAGGTGGTACATATAGCTGTGCGGGCTCCCACGGGTGGCCCTGATTAGGTGGTACATATAGCTGTGCGGGCTCCCACGGGTGGCCCTGATTAGGTGGTACATATAGCTGTGCGGGCTCCCACGGGTGGCCCTGATTAGGTGGTACATATAGCTGTGCGGGCTCCCACGGGTGGCCCTGATTAGGTGGTACATATAGCTGTGCGGCTTCCAGAGGTGCCCTTGATTAGGTGGTACATATAGCTGTGCGGGCTCCCACGGGTGGCCCTGATTAGGTGGTACATATAGCTGTGCGGGCTCCCACGGGTGGCCCTGATTAGGTGGTACATATAGCTGTGCGGGCTCCCACGGGTGGCCCTGATTAGGTGGTATATATAGCTGTGCGGGCTCCCACGGGTGGCCCTGATTAGGTGGTACATATAGCTGTGCGGCTTCCAGAGGTGCCCTTGATTAGGTGGTACATATAGCTGTGCCGGCTCCCACAGGCGGCCATGATTACGTGGTACATATAGCTGTGCCGGCTCCCACGGGTGGCCATGATTATTGGTACATATAGCTGTGCGGGCTCCCACAGGCGGCCATGATTAGGTGGTACATATAGCTGTGCGGCTCCCACGGGTGACCTTTATTAGGTGGTACATATAGCTGTGCAGCTCCCACAGGCGCCCTTGATTAGGTGGTACATATAGCTGTGCGGCTCCCACGGGGCCCTTGATTATGTGGTACATATAGCTGTGTGGCTCCCACGGGCGCCCTTGATTAGGTGGTGCATATAGCTGTGTGGGCCCCACAGGCGCCTGTGATTACGTGGTACATATAGCTGTGCGCTCCCATGGGTGCCCATGATTAGGTGGTACATATAGCTGTGGGGCTCCCACGGGTGGTCATGATTACGTGGTACATATAGCTGTGCGGGCTCCCACAGGTGCCCTTGATTATGTGGTACATATAGCTGTGCGGCTCCCACAGGCGGCCATGATTACGTGGTACATATAGCTGTGCGGGCTCCCACAGGTGCCCTTGATTAGGTGGTACATATAGCTGTGCGGGCTCCCACAGGCGCCTGTGATTACGTGGTACATATAGCTGTGCGCGCTCCCATGGGTGCCCATGATTCGGTGGTACATATAGCTGTGTGGGCTCCCACAGGCGGCCTTGATTACGTGGTACATATAGCTGTGTGGGCTCCCACAGGTGGCCATGATTAGGTGGTACATATAGCTGTGCGGGCTCCCACGGGTGGTCATGATTCGGTGGTACATATAGCTGTGTGGGCTCCCATAGGCGCCCTTGATTACGTGGTACATATAGCTGTGTGGGCTCCCACAGGTGGCCATGATTAGGTGGTACATATAGCTGTGCGGGCTCCCACAGGCGCCCCTGATTAGGTGGTGCTTATAGCTGTGCGCGCTTCCACAGGCGCCTGTGATTACGTGGTACATATAGCTGTGCGGGCTCCCACAGGCGCCTGTGATTACGTGGTACATATAGCTGTGCGCGCTCCCACGGGTGCCCATGATTAGGTGGTACATATAGCTGTGCGGGCTCCCACAGGCGGCCATGATTATGTGGTACATATAGCTGTGCGGGCTCCCACCGGTGGCCCTGATTAGGTGGTACATATAGCTGTGCGGGCTCCTACGGGTGGTCAGTGATTCGGTGGTACATATAGCTGTGTGGGCTCCCACAGGCGCCCTTGATTACGTGGTACATATAGCTGTGTGGGCTCCCACAGGTGGCATTGATTAGGTGGTACATATAGCTGTGCGGGCTCCCACGGGTGGTCATGATTCGGTGGTACATATAGCTGTGCGGGCTCCACAGGCGCCCTTGATTACGTGGTACATATAGCTGTGTGGCTCCCACAGGTGCCCCTGATTAGGTGGTACATATAGCTGTGCGGCTCCCAGAGGTGCCCTTGATTAGGTGGTCACATATAGCTGTGCGGCTCCCACAGGCGGCCATGATTACGTGGTACATATAGCTGTGCGGGCTCCCACGGGTGGCCCTGATTAGGTGGTGCTTATAGCTGTGTGGGCTCCCACAGGCGCCCTTGATTAGGTAGTACATATAGCTGCACGGCTCCCACGGGTGGCCCTGATTAGGTGGTGCTTATAGCTGTGCGGCTCCTCCTGTCATCGGTTACTGATGCACACAGAGGTGACTAGGAGCAGCCTCTATATGCGGAGGGTCGGCTCTCCTGAATGTAGATGCCCAACGGCATAGGTAGGTTTAGAGTAGGACCTGCCTGACTGAGACCACCTTGGCGCTGGTAGGCGGGCACAGATATGTTGTCTGAGAGTCTCGGATTTTATCATATCAGGGCGAGGGCTTAGTGTATTAGTGCATTATTATCTGTGTCTTTTTACCTCAACCATGACAATACATTCACGAGATGTCCAGCGGGGTTTGATGTCTTGAGACACGTTACCCTGTAAGTCGTAACATGACTCCAATCACTTCCACTGTGTTGGGCGGTGATTTGGGGACAAAGTACAGGAGTCCCAGCCAACGTGAGCTAGGAGGCAGACGTAGAAGACCAGGCGCGATAGCGGCTCCGCTGCCTCCTCAAGGTCCTGGTAAAGAGGTCCCTGTAGCAATAAGGTGTGGCTGGGTTCTTCTGCCTTCACTGAGACATTTCTCCGGACAAACAGGACTTGTCCCTTCAACCACTGTCTGCACCCAGGGCCGGCTGCAGGCTCATGTGGGCCCTTGGCTGATAAATCTCAATGGGCCCCCACACAGTATAATGACCCCCCGCGTGTCACATAGAAGAGACAGTCACAGTGCAGCAGACTCACTCACAGACTGTCTTCACACTTCTGCTCCAGCGCTGCCGTCTCTCTCCTCCTCAGCCAGCACTTCCTGTGTAGAGGGGGCGTGTCTGCTCTGCTGGAGTGTAGAGGGGGCGTGTCTGAAAGCTCCACAGCACGGAAGCTTGTAAGGCTACTTTCACACTAGCGTTTTGGCTTTCCGTTTGTGAGATCCGTTCAGGGCTCTCAGAAGCGGTCCAAGACGGATCAGTTTTGCCCTAATGCATTGTGAATGTATGTGGATCCGCTCAGAATGCAGCAGTTTGCCTCCATTCAGTCTCCATTCACTCTGGAGGCGGATCCGTCCTGGCACACAATGCAAGTCAATGGGGACAAATCCGTTTTCTCTGACACAATCTGGCACAATAGAAAATGGATCCGTCTCCCATTGACTTTCAATGGAGTGCATGACAGCAGGGCAGTTTCTAGGGAAATTTACCAACAGGGCGAAAATCAAAAGCGCCCCCCCCCCCCTTCCAGATTGTGGCCGGATCTCTGCCGTACCCCATTGTAGTTGATTGGGGCGGCGGGCATTCAGTCTGCATCCAGCAGTGCCGGATCCAGTGAATTTTGGCAGGCTGTTCTCTGCCGGAACAGCCTGCCAGAATCACTAACGCAGTTGTGGAAGTAGCCTAATGCAGCCCCACAACATACCTCTTACATCCAGTGACATCTCCTGTGATGTAGATGTTCTCTTTCTTTATCTTCTCCATTCAGATCAGACCACCATGATGATTTCTTTCAGCCATCTCTTCTCTCTGCAGAGTTTGACAGACATCTTAGTTTCCTACTTTTCCATCATGCACCCCCAAAACTATACTGCATAAACTGATAAACCCCTGAAAATACTAGTTACACACAGAAAGCCCCCTTTTAACAATATACGTGTCAGCTATGCAGCATCCATGTGTATGTATATATATATATATATATATATTATATATATAAGAGAAATGGCGGCACTGGACAAAAGTGCTTAGGCGGGTGCAATGTTCAATGGGGACTGACCATAAGCCCCAAGATAATATGGAAAAACGAACTGCACTCCAAAATAAATCAAAAAGATCATTTATTGACCCATGCGGTGCAACGTTTCATCTCTGAACCTAGAGCCTTTCTCAAGCTTGAGAAAGGCTCTAGGTTCAGAGCCAAACGTTGCACCGCATGGGTCAATAAATGATCTTTTTTGATTTATTTTTGGAGTGCAGTTCGCTTTTCCATATTATATATATAGCAGGCTTATACAGCTGAATATGAATAGTACATATGTACAATTATGCTCAGCGCTGTAACTGTACATATAAATTATAATTATACTCAGTATATTATCTATAGTATCATCTGAGACTGAGTATAATTATATATACAGCAAAAGCACTGAGCATAATTATATATATGCACATGTACTATGCAGCTATATATAGGCCTGCCATACTGTCTGTTTTTAACTTAATACTTCTTTAACTGTACCTAACCTGCTGGGGGCCTGGGCTAGCCTAGTGCCACTTCCTGACTGAATCTGCTGGTGGAGGACCGGAGGCTGAAAAAATCCTGGAGGATTCTGTGCCAGTGCAGTGAGTGACTGAGCAGACAGACTGGAGAGACTAAGAAAATGGCATCCGCCTCGCTCTTCTGCTCCCGCCTGAAGTAATGGACGCACGCAGCAGCGCTGCCTATGACGTCACCCCGCACAGCGCACTGGTCTTGGGGCGTTCCCGACATGCTGCCAGGGCCTGCCCCTTACAGCTTACAGGACAGCCGAGCCTGCAGCCAGAGGCCCAGAGCCATTAGCAATATGGAGCCGCAGCGTAGTAGCACTTTTAACTTTGCCTGCGCTGCGCTCCCAGCCAGTAAATAGATGCCCACGGGCCACGGCGCCCCCTCTTCTTGCTGGAGACATGCGCCCCGTGCGGTTGCACCTCGCCCGGGCGGTAGAAACGGCCCTGCATGACAGATCCGTCTTGGCTATAGAAGACATAATACAACCGGATCCGTTCATGATGGATGCATGCGGTTGTATTATTGTAACGGAAGTGTTTTTGCAGATCCGCAAAAAACTCTAGTGTGAGAGTAGCCTTAGGAGGACAGTGGCAGCCGGACATGCTGCTGAAAAATGCTTTTACGTGATCTGTATTGATGGAAGCGCTCATAGGAGCAGTGGGCCCCGGCACTTCCCCGGGTATGCCGGGTGCTGACGCCGGCCCTGTCGGCACCTTCTACCCTCCAGTAGTAGGGCCCGCACTATCTGGCTGAAACAAGACTTAATATCATCTAAACCTGAAGAGAACGGAAGGTTCATAACTGATGGAAGGAACATCAACCTCTAGTGAAAGACTACAGAAGAGAAGAATAACACTCCTTCTAACGCTGGGTTCACACTTGAGCGTTTCGGAGACGCGCGTTCTCCGCACGTTTTTGGCAATAGTAAACGCGGTTTGTGTGATTGACTGCAGTGTTGTCCAATGACTAAATTTCCTGTCTATATGAAGTTTGGCCTTTCCAGCATGTTGCAAATTCATAAACGCACGCTCGAACGCGCGTTTTCAGTGTCAAAAATGCGCAAAATACAAGTGTTGCACGTTCCCATTGAAGTCTTTTGGCCAAAACACGCGACAAACGCCCCAAAAAAAGCTCAAGTACTTGTTTATGCGTCAGGTGTTTTTCAGCGCGTTCGAACGCGAAAATGTGAACCAGTCCCATAGGGAAGCATTGGTTTGCATCGGTTATGCGTTTTACAGCGCGTTCGAACGCGATGTAAAATGCAACATGCTGGAAAGGCCAAACTTCATATAGACAGGGATATTTGGTCATTGGACAACACTGCAGTCAATCACACAAAAGCGCGTTTACTATTGCCAAAAACGCGCACAAAAACACGCGTAAAACGCACGTCTCAGAAACGCTCAGGTCTGAACCCAGCATGACGCGTATTACAGCGCGTTTTTGCAAATAGGAAACACGCGTCATACGCACGTTCGTGACTCTGGAGACCAATTGAAAAAGGCATATCTACACTTTAACGCGTGTTAAATGCGCGTTTTACGCGCGCTCCCATTAAAGTCTATGGGTGCAAACGCGCGACAAAACACCCCAAAGAAGCTCAAGAACTTCTTTGAGCGTAGGGCGTTTTACAGCGCGTTCAAACGCGCTGTAAAACGCTCAGGTGAGAACCATGCCCATAGGGAAACATGAGTTTTCTCCTGTTGAGCGTTTTACAGCGCGTAGGAACGAGCTGTAAAACACGCAAGTGTGAACTGAGGGTAAGGGTAGGTAAGTAATAAAAGACATCTAGATCTGGAGAACTATTGCAGAAGGAGCTGAAGATGTAGAAAAAAAACTAGGTCAACTAAAGACCATGAAATGTGGCGCTTGGTGGAAACCTGAAGACTAAAACAGAAGAGTCTTAGAAGACAATTTAGTGATTTTTGTCAATAAAGACTTTTCTACTGATTAATATTTAAGATGTTTTTAGACCTCGGTTGGTAGATTGTCCCTAACTTCTCAGAATCATCCAGGACCGAAGGCCACACACAATGCAAGAACTTCTCGTTCTAGAAGGACATATAGGGATCTCAAGTCTCAGATAGCGGCTACCTGACGCCCCACATGAGAAAGAATATATCCCGGAAAACAGGGAACGGCGTTACCGTTCAGGGCAAAATGACCAGGAAGCAGTGAAGGCTCTGTACTCACCGCTTCCTGGTCCTCGGCTGTCGGCTCTGCAGCCTGCGCACAGGATTGAGTCGCTCTGTGACGTCACGCTGTGCACAGCCTTCACAGCACAGCCGACAGCAGCAGAAGAGAAGCGGCAGCGTCCTGGAGCAGGAGAGGGTAAGTGTTTTTAGTGTTTTTTTTTTTTTATGGACTGGTGAGAGGCACTGACTGCAGGCTGGTGAGAGGCACTGGGGGCTGGTGGAGAGGCACTGGGGGCTGATGAAGAGGCACTGGGGGCTGATGGAGAGGCACTGGGGGGCTGATGGAGAGGCACTGGGGGCTGGTGGAGAGGCACTGGGGGGCTGGTGGAGAGGCACTGGGGGCTGGTGGAGAGGCACTGGGGGCTGGTGGAGAGGCACTGGGGGCTGGTGGAGAGGCACTTGGGGGCTGGTGGAGAGGCACTGGGGGCTGATGAATGTAATAAAAAGTTCGTGAAAAATTAAAAGAAAACCTTTCTGAAATGAGTTTTCGCAGGTTGGGATGTCTGGACACATTACATCTGGCACAGCTCATGATTTACTAGACACACATCTGCGTATTACCAAAAGCTAGGACCTAGTCTATAATAAGCTGCTAAGGGCGCTTACATCTTGCAACGAGCGGCAGCGTTCCTTCCCGACAGTCAGTGGAGGAGACTGCTCCATTTACATGCAGTGATCACCTCCACTGTATGAGGACGAGGATCGCTATAGCAATCGCTAGTTCTCATGGAGCAGCATTGTTTCGTGCAGCAGAAAAGATGATTGGTGCGCCTGCAGGAACTACAGGATCTCCTGCCGAATGAGCGTTTCTCTCGTTAATCGGCAGAACCTTTGCACGGGCAGATTGTTCCCGTATAAATCCACTTTTAGTTAGGGTTCTGCACTTTGTTTCAACTGATGATCTATCCTCTGATACATCATCAGCATCTGATCGGCCGGGGTCTGACACCCGCACCTCACCGATCAGCTGTTTGAGAAGGCAGGAGCGCCGCTACATTCTCAAACAGCTGATCGGCGGGGTCCCTGGTGTCGGACCCCTGCCGATCAGATGCTGATGATCTATCATCAGTTGAAACAAAGTGCAGAACCCCTTTAAACCATTAAGTGCATTTTTTTTCTCCAGAATATTATCTGCAACAGGAAAGGTGTTGATACTTATGGATCATGGAAAGGAGTTGGAGGCAAACAAGCACCAAGTTCTCCTGTCCCAAGTGGTGAGCGGAGTCAACTAGCACCAGCAAGGGGCTTCATGTTATGGAGGACCTTCATCTAAGTATGACCCTGCTCCAACCAAAGGCTAAATTCTTGCATTTTTGCATTTCTTTAATAATCGTAAAACCACTTAATTGGAGAAGATCTGAGCTTTACCAGAACTGTAGTCCAAAGATGTAGAAACTATCGGGCCCCAAGTACTGAATGTCTACGAGAGACCACAGAGCTTCTTCTGCACCTCACAAGCTTCTCCAACGCTATATACGTACATCTCTTGATCATCCCTAATGGGGTCATCCAGGATTTTAATGTTGATGGCCCATGTATTCATATCAGCATCATTACTGAGGTGGTGATTAGCTGAGGTGGCAATTATCGACACGACATCATCACTGCAGCACAGACCATGGTGGCGAAGGATTTACCAGGCCGGTAATGGTTCCTTTATTGATTTATACAATTGAATTTCCTTGGTAACCCTTTATGTTGACCCTGGACAACACCTTTGAGGACCTGGAGTCACATAAGAAGATTAATCTGTTAATATCTCGAGATCATGTAGACAGTCCCTTTCCTGAACCCTACAGATCAAGGGTGGACATACCAAAAGGACAACTCGAAACTCCGTTGCATGAATCACATGAGACACCAGGAACAATACCAAAAGTGACTTAATCAAAGAGTATCATCTACTGGAGAGGATATCATATCTGTAACCAACCCAAGGCATGCCGGCCAGTTTTAGTACTGGGTTGTATGGAGCTAGGTCTGCACTCTTGAAGCCCATCTTCTCATAGAGTCGCCTGGCGTCAACCTGTATGGCCGTGGTGGTTAGGATGACCGCAGGACGCCCACTCTTCCGTGCAAAGTCAATCACTGTGCTGCATAATAATTTGGCGAGCCCTTTGCCTCTGTGGGGACGAGATATGAACATCCTCTTCAGCTCCACGCTCTTCTCATGAGGGGTAACGTATGGGACAGCGGCCACCATGCCCACAACTTCTCCTTGTAACTCCACCACCCAGAAGCAATGACCTTCCCTCTCTAGATAATATTTACTAATGTTCTTCAAATCTCCAGCCAGACCATGCCTCAGATGATAAAGGAAAAACTCTCTACCGGGAAGCCATAACACGAGCAACAGAGCGACCCCAACCAAGATGGAGAACAGGATGGATCCATTGGTGACCAGCGGAAGAACGAGTCCCACCAAGAGTAGAAGTGAGTTGTGAGGTTGCCTTAAGGCGTTGTAGAAAGCTGGAGAGATGTGTTCATGACAACCCGATGTGAAGATCTCGTGGACCGCACGATGGTCAGATTCCTTGTACAAACGCACTTTGTAAGAGGACATACTGGCTGCCTGAAGAAACCAAAATGAAACGAGGCAAAATGTGTTAAGACACATGCAAAAATTCTAGGTTCTTATAGTAATATGCCAAAAATATTATGTTTTTTTATATTTTGTTAATTCTATTTTTAGTACATGTGACGAATGCTCGGCCTCGTGACGTCACCACATCGAGCTCACAAGGCCGGATACAAGTCACGGGGTGCCAAACAGAGACGTTACGACTTCCAGAAGGAACACGTAAGGTAGCCTTGGCCCCGTCTTATACGGTCTACATGTCACGAATGCCCGGCCTTGTGACGTCACCACGTCGACCTCACAAGGCCGGATATGAGTCACGGGGTGCCAGAGACGTTACGACTTTCAGAAGGAACACGTAAGGTAGCCTTGGCACCGTCTTATACGGTCTACATCTGACGAATGCTCAGCCTCGTGACGTCACCACATCGAGCTCACAAGGCCGGATGTGAGTCACGTGGTGCCAGAGACATTACGACTTTCAGAAGGAACACGTAAGGTAGCCTTGGCACTGTCTTATACGGTCTACATCTGACGAATGCTCAGCCTCGTGACGTCACCACATCGAGCTCACAAGGCCGGATACAAGTCATGGGGTGCCAGAGACGTTACGACTTCCAGAAGGAACACGTAAGGTAGCCTTGACACTATCTTATATGGTCTACATGTGACGAATGCCCGGCCTCGTGACGTCACCACGCCGAGCTCACAAGGCCGGATATGAGTCACTGGGGGCCAAACACAGACGTTACGACTTCCAGAAGGAACACGTAAGGTAGCCTTGGCACCGTCTTATATGGTCTCCTTCTACCCAACCAGGCACAGAAAGGACTTACTAGCCGAGAAAGCCTGGTCACTGCGCTTCTCGGCTCGGTAGTACTGCCGCCAGCTCTCGTTGGATATAAACCCGGTCCGTTAGCGGGATTATATAGGGTCAGAAGCCAACCCACGGTAGCTATAATTAGGCCAGAACACGGACGAGGGGATTCGTTATGGAGATACAAGCCAGCACAAGATTAAATGATATATTTACTCGCCTTAAGGGCTGATTAGATAACACAACGATTATATACAGCGGTCTGAGGTACCAAATCCAGGTGATGGCGTACACACAGGGTCACACAGAACAAAAGTCAGTTACCGGGAGCGGAATGTCCTTTTGGGTTATGGTGATGGGATAGTCTTTGGCCGGGTTCACGTGGGGCAGTCCGCGGCTTCCAGGTCTCTCCAAACACACTACACGATGTGAGCCCCTTCAGAAAAGACGCGCCTGCAAGCTTCGCATGGAACTCTTACCCTGGGTTCAGACCTGAGCGTCCCAAAAGCGCGCTTTCACGCGCGTTTTTGACGCGCGCTTTTGCGCGCTTTTGCAAATAGGAAACGCAGCGTTCGATGCGCGCGTTCTTGTGATTGACTACTGTGGTGTCAATCACAAACGCGCCAAACGCCCCAAAAGAAGCTCAAGTACTTGTTTATGCGTTGGGCGTTTTACAGCGCGCTCAAACGCGCTGTAAAACGCTCAAGTGTGAACCACTCCCATAGGGATGCATTGGTTTTAATCTGTTGAGCGTTTTACAGCGCGTTTGAACGCGCTGTAAAACGCTCAGGTGTGAACCCAGGGTTATGGTGTAGCCAGCCCCTCCCTGTCCGCAAGGGGGAGGGGGACCACTCCACCTCCCTGATGCTGGCCCCCAAGAACCCAAAAAAAACCTTTGAGCCCCTAGCTACAGACCAGAGTGTCGCAGGGAGGTGGTTCTGTGACCTATGGGCCTGCCTGGGTTCTGGCTACAAGTAGAGTCCAAACCTGGTAGTGCTATGTGGTTTCTGTGGGGAGATATGCATATCTCCCCTCCCGGGCATCCCACAGTCAAACGGTCCCCACGGGACTGTTCCTCGTGGCCACAGGGACACAAATATGTATTTTGTTTAGGTCTGAGATGGAGCGGCGATTGATAATTCCTTGTGAACCGATGGTGCCAATAAGTCTGAGAACTCTGAGTGAACTGGACCGGGCTGAGGACCCCCGGAGACCTGCCTCCTGATATGTGTCCTGGCTGACTGGAGGACATCTGAGCCAGGACCCCCTGGGGAGTTTCTCCTCGGCTGTCTGACAAGCAGAGGGCTGGGGTGTCAATTTATTTAAAAGGTGAATCTGGAGGTGAATTGAATGGAAATCTGAATTGAATGGAAACTCATGGCTCACAGTACACAATTATGGGGACGGCCATGTTTGCTGAGATTATATTGATAGCATTCAGAGATTTGCTTTACAGGAGCCGCGTGGATCCTAGAAATGTTTGGTCTCGTGACTCATTGACTTCTATAGGGGAGTGTTGTGGGCATGCTCTGTGCAGATGACATTGTGCAGGGAGGAGGAGGAGACAAGTTGTAACCATTAGGCCTCATGCACACGGCCGTTGGTGTTTTGCGGTCCGCAAAACACGGAAGCTGCTCCGCGTTCTGTTCCGCAATTTGCGGAACGCAGCCCATTATAGAAATGCCTATTCTTGTCCGCAAAATGGACATGCTATATTTTTTTTACGGGGGGCACAGAACGGAGCAACGGATGCGGCCCCATTGAAGTGAATGGGTCCGCGGCCGAGCCGCGAACCCGAACAACGGCCGTGTGCACGAGGCCTTACCTGTAGACTTCTATGGGACAGTGTTGTAGGTATGCTCTGTGATCTGTACAGAGGTAAGGAGATAGGCTATGACATCAGCTATAGTAAATGGTAGACCTTTGTTATACAGAGGTGATACCTATTATTGTAATCCCACCTGTGATGATAATGAGATGACTGCTGAGAAGTGATCTCTACAGAACAGGTAGCCCATTACTGGGCATAGCTGTCGTTGTGCAGAGAAGAGGATGTAACATAACCTATAGTGAACTGTGGATCCTGTGCATTACCTGTCATTGTAGTCATTCTTAAGATGATAATGAGATGACTGCTGAGAAGTGATTGCTACAGAATAGGGAGCGTCAGCTTATTATAATACTCAGTGTAAACTGCAAGATCTTGGGATTTTATTTATTAATAAACCACAATTTCATTGATAAATAGAAAAAGAAAGTGCACAAAAAAATTCTTAAAAAGTATATTTATAGGGGTGTTTTGGGATGGATAGCCTATCCTTAGTACCCTGCACTACCGCTACAAAGGAGATTATACAGAGGTGTAGAGGGAGCCGTGCAGACAATGAAAAGGCCTCAACACTTGCACAGACCCTGCACCACCTTCATGTAGCTGGGGAGCCCAGTCGGACCCCAACGACCTGATATTGATGGTACATTCTGATCTCGGAGAACCCCTTTAACATAGGACTGTAACTTTTTGTATGTGAATAGATTTGGGTCGATACTTTGTGATACAACTTAACCCTTTCAGGACTGGGGTCATTTGATCCTATCCAGAACACTTGTCCGGGTGCTGTCATCAGGACCTGGACCAATCAGATCCGATGTAGTACCCGGACCGCAGGCTATTAAGTACAACTAGAAGGAGGAACCCCACCATCCCTGGCAGCTCTGTAGGTTGGTGCATGCCTTCAGTCCTGCATTACCCTCCTCTCCTTCCCCAGGACCCCGGAGCCTCCGCTGTCAGTGTAGTTGGCCCCACCACTATACCTACCCCTGGACCTTCTCCTGCCTACATCCTAGGGGCCACATACTATACTCAGCCCAGAGACCCTCTTACCCCAACTTCAAGATCACAACGGGGTCAGGTCCGTCCGGCCCCCGGGGAACATATGGTGTATGACAGACCTGCTACTGCTGGTGTTCAGCTCTCGTCTGTAGACTCGGGGAGAGGACGACAAATCATACTGCCTTGAGTGATATAATCATTAACCAGGACGGGTCCTGTCCTGAATTAGGTAATAAGGTCACTTACCAGCCGGTCAGCCGAGTCCTATGGCAGCACACTAATTGTTAATGCTAATGGATGCAGGATTATAATTAGGCTACATGCACACGACCGTTGCCTGCCTCCACTTCTCCTTGAAATTTTGCGTCCGTCAAAAAAAAAAAAAACAGATGACGGACCGTTTTTTTTGACGGATCCGATTTTTATGCCAGATCCATTGTAAAAATGCCTATCCTTGTCCGCAAACGTGAAAAAAATAGGACATGCACTATTTTTTTGACGGAATGAAAACACGGATCACGGATGCGGAACAAAAACGGTTGACCATCCGCATTTTTGATGGACCCATTGAAATGAATGGGAAGCATCCTATCCGTGAAAAAAAAAAAAAGGAACGAACGCTGGAAACAAACAACGGTCGTGTGCATGGGGCCTTAAAGGGGTTTTCCAGGAGCCATCGTACTGCACTTAACGCGCCTGTAGAAGAGGGTCTGTAATATGCTGACTGTTCCGATGCTGCGTGGAGCAGCCTCTCGGGAACCCAGCCTTTCCCTGGCGCATGCGCAGATGAGGTGGAGTCACGAGTTTCCAAAATATTTAAAACCAATAAATAAAGTTCCGGATCTGAGCATATGGCAACACAGAAATGTAAAAAAAAAAAAAAATTATAATATATATAGAAATTTGGTATTCCTGTACTTGTACTGATCCGCAGAATGAGGGGGGACATGTCACGAAGTCGGAGGTCCCGCGAAAGTCCTCCGCGTCGTCAAGCAATAAACATACGGAAATCAGGTACAGACGCACAAGAGATTATTGCACAAACAAAAGCCAAGGAAGGAAGCGCAGGGAACGCATGAGCTCTACGTACCGCCAGCACAGTGGGAGAAAACCCCGCTGTGCCACTGTCTAGTAATACTCCAGAGGGGCGAGACTAAGCAACTCCTGGTATTCACTAGGGCCACAGATGGTAGGGTTAGGCTTTGCCGCAGGAAGTTGTCAGGGTCCATTCCAGAGCGTGAACTAGACAGTGACAACAGGAACGAAGGGACAACAGGTACCAGGAGGTGCCGACAGTACACAGGCAAATACAAACAAGGAATCTAAACATAAACCAGGCAGTGAACAAGGCATAACAGGATACTAAATACATAGCTCAGGGCAACCAGTAACATGAGAGCTGCTGCACGGGCGATGCCTGCTCCACCAGCAGCACGGGGGCTGCTCCGAGGGCATAACCATGAGACGATAACGTTCCCCTCCGAGGAACGACAGACATAAAACAAGACACGCAAGAACAATCAGGGCAGGGGCATAAAGACATAATAATAAACACAAGGTGACTCAAACATAACAGGCAGAACTAATGGCAGAAACACGGACGACAATGAGCAAGTAGGCGAACCCACAGAACACAGACAGACACGGATCCCATGGGTCAGCAGCATGGGAGACAGTACACAGCAGGAGCAAAACAGGACAAACACCAGGAGAGCTGACCCAGAACTGAGGGAACATCAGGCTTATATACAGGTTCCATGAGTGCAGCAGAGAGGCCACACCCATGGAGCAGATAGAGAGGATTAACTCCTAATAGGCACACAGGGGAGTTAACCCATACAGAACCACATACAACACACAGGAACGGAACTGCAGCGAGGAGCTGCAGTACGAGCATAGACAGAAGGTCACAGCCAGAGGTAGCGACTGTGACAGGACATTAAAGGTGGGAGCGGGCGTTGTGTGGTGCTGCGGTCTGTCTCACATCCTGAGGTATGTCTCACTGTGCACACCCTGTCATCTCCCCTCCACGATTTGTGGCACTGGGTTCAGCCTCCATGAGAGACAGTCTTCCGCCAGCGAAAAGGAAGAGCGGGCGCAGTGTTCAGGACCACTGTGGTGGGTGACAACCCTAACTGGGAGAGAGGATACAGGACCCCTGAGGGAGTGCATGGGACTACAGCACAGATGGCGGGTCATACGGCAGACCCAGGGACAGCACCTGACATCTGGGACCGCCCTGCTGGATCAGGGATGCTTGGGAGGTATGGGGTTAATGAATGTGTATTAGGAAACTTTTTGCAATGCAATACCCTTCTAAGGCTAGTGTATTATGTACAACATGACGCATTCAGCTCTGCTACATCTGTATAAATTATGGTAAATGTAAGCAGCTGCTGCAGAACCTCCTGGCAGGGAAGAACAGTATGAAGATTTCCTCCATTAATAAAACCTCCCACATGCCTGGGGCACAGATCCCATACAGACAGGCCGTAGTCCAGGGAAGAGCCCCGCAGCCACACGTAGAGACTACTTACCTGCAGGATCGAGCCTCCGGCTGTATTCAGGAGTGGCCCACCCAGAGCTATGGCTGTTTTTAGGGGCAGTCCGCCCCGAAATTCGACTGTATTCAGGAGTGGCTAACCCAGATCTTTGGCCGTATTCAGGAGTGGCCCACCCAGAGCTATGGCTATATTCGGGAGCGGCCCCCCCAGAGCTTCGGCTGTATTCAGGAGCAGCCCACCCAGAGCTTCGGCTGTATTAAGGAGCAGCCCATCCAGAGCTTCGGCTGTATTCGGGAGCAGCCCACCCAGAGCTCTGGCTGTATTCAGGAGCGGCCCACCCAGAGCTTCGGCTATATTCAGGAGCGGCCCACCCAGAGCTTCGACTGTATTCAGGAGTGGCCCACCCAGAGCTTCGGCTGTATTAAGGAGCAGCCCACCCAGAGCTTCGGCTGTATTCAGGAGTGGCCCACCCAGAGCTTCGGCTGTATTCAGGAGCGGCCCACCCAGAGCTTCGGCTGTATTCAGGAGTGGCCCACCCAGAGCTTCGGCTGTATCTCAGGAGCGGCCCACCCAGAGCTTCGGCTGTATTCAGGAGCGGCCCACCCAGAGCTTCGGCTATATTCAGGAGCGGCCCACCCAGAGCTTCGGCTGTATTAAGGAGTGGCCCACCCAGAGCTTCAGCTGTAGTTAAGGAGCAGCCCACCCAGAGCTTCGGCTGTATTCAGGAGCGGCCCACCCAGAGCTTCGGCTGTATTAAGGAGCAGCCCACCCAGAACTTTGGATGTATTCAGGAGTGGCCCACCCAGAGCTCTGACTGCATTCGGGAGCAGCCCACCCAGTGCTCTGGCTATATTCAGCAGAGCTCTGACTGTATTCAGGAGCGGCCCACCCAGAGTTCCTGACTGTATTCAGGAGCAGCCCACCCAGATCTTCGGCTGTATTCAGGTGCAACCGTGCAGCCCACCCAGAGCTCTGGCTGTATTCAGAAGCAGCCCACCCAAAGCTCAGGCTGTATTCAGGAGTGGCCCACCCAGAGCTCTGGCTGTATTCAGAAACGGCCGACACAAATCTCTGGAGTGCGTTTTAGGAGTGGCCCCCAGAGCTCTTGCTGTATTCAGGAGCGGCACACCCAGAGCTCTGGCTGTATTCAGGAGTGGCCCCCAGAGCTCTGGCTGTATTCAGGAGTGGCCCACCCAGAGCTCTGGCTGTATTCAGGAGTGGCTCACCCAGAGCTCTGACTGTATTCAGGAGCGGCCCCCAGAGCTCTGACTGTATTCAGGAGCGGCCCCCAGAGCTTCGGCTGTATTCAGGGTGGCCCACCCAGATCTTCGGCTGTATTCAGGTGCAGCCCACCCAGTGCTCTGGCTGTATTCAGGAGTGGCCCCCAGAGCTCTTGCTGTATTCAGGAGCGGCACACCCAGAGCTCTGGCTGTATTCAGGAGTGGCCCCCAGAGCTCTGGCTGTATTCAGGAGTGGCCCACCCAGAGCTCTGACTGTATTCAGGAGTGGCCCCCAGAGCTCTTGCTGTATTCAGGAGCGGCCCACCCAGAGCTCTGACTGTATTCAGGAGTGGCCCACCAGAGCTCGGGCTGTATTCAGGAGCAGCCCACCCAGACCTTCGGCTGTATTCAGGAGCAGCCCACCCAGAGCTCTCGGCTGTATTAAGGAGCAGCCCATCCAGAGCTTCGGCTGTATTCAGGAGCAGCCCACCCAGAGCTTCGGCTGTATTAAGGAGCAGCCCACCCAGAGCTTCGGCTGTATTAAGGAGCAGCCCACCCAGAGCTTCGGCTGTATTCAGGAGCAGCCCACCCAGAACTTCGGCTGTATTCAGGAGCAACCCACCCAGAGCTTCGGCTGTATTCAGGAGCAGCCCACCAGAGCTCTGGTTGTATTCAGGTGTAGCCCACCCAGAGCTTCGGCTGTAGTCAGGAGCAGCCCACCCAGAGCTCTGGTTGTATTCGGGAGCAGCCCACCCAGAGCTCTGGCTGTATTCAGGAGTGGCCCCCAGAGCTCGGGCTGTATTCAGGAGCACAAAACTAACGATACTGGAGCCAAAAAGTCCAAAAATATGTAAATCACTTTATTGTATAAATACATTAAAAATATGTATGTAGACCACAAAAGGTAGAGGGTAACAGGAAAAACACCATCCTGGTATACGCTTATATACAAAAATGACCGTAAACAAATATATGAAGTTAACACAGTCCGGACAACCGTATCAATATAAAATGATGTAAAAAGAGAGCAATGTTAAGAATGCAGTCAAGTGACACAGAGAGTGCGGCTGCACATTATATATCCAACAGTGTGGAGAAACATACTCACATAAGGAGATAAAGCTATACCAGGATGGCGCTATTCAGGTGTAGCCCACCCAGAACTTCGGCTATATTCAGGAGCAACCCACCCAGAGCTTCGGCTGTATTCAGGAGCAGCCCACCAGAGCTTCAGCTGTAGTCAGGAGCGGCCCACCCAGAGCTCTGGTTGTATTCGGGAGCAGCCCACCCAGAGCTCTGGCTGTAGTCAGGAGCAGCCCACCCAGAGCTCTGGTTGTATTCGGGAGCAGCCCACCCAGAGCTCTGGCTGTATTCGGGAGCAGCCCACTCAGAGCTTCATCTGTATTCAGCAACAGCCCACCCAGAGCTCTGGCTGTATTCGGGAGCAGCCCACCCACAGCTTCGGCTGTATTCAGGAGCAGCCCACCCAGAGCCTCAGCTGTATTCAAGAGCAGCCCATCCAGAGCTTTGGCTGTATTTGGGAGCAGCCCACCCAGAGCTTTGGCTGTATTCGGGAGCAGCCCACCCAGAGCTCTGTCTGTATTTAGTAGTGGCCCACCCAGAGCTCTGTCTGTATTTAGTAGTGGCCCACCCAGAGCTCTGGCTGTATTCAGGAGTGGCCCACCCAGAGCTCTGTCTGTATTTAGTAGTGGCCCCCAGAGCTCGGGCTGTATTCAGGAGCAGCCCACCCAGAGCTTCGGCTGTATTCAGGAGTGGCCCCCTAGAGATTCGGCTGTATTCATGAGCGGCCCACTCAGAGCTCTGGCTGTATTCAGGAGTGGCCCACCCAGAGCTCTGGCTGTATTCAGGAGTGGCCCCCAGAGCTTTGGCTGTATTCAGGTGTAGCCCACCAAAAGCTCTGGCTGTATTCGGGAGCAGCCACCCAGAGCTCTGGCTGTATTCAGGAGTGGCCCACCCAGAGCTCTGGCTGTATTCGGGAGCAGCCCACCCAGAGCTCTGACTGTATTCAGGAGTGGCCCCCAGAGCTATGGCTGTATTCAGGAGAGGCCCCCAGAGCTTCGGCTGTATTCAGGAGCAGCCCACCCAGAGCCCTGGCTGTATTCGGGAGCAGCCCACCCAGAGCCCTGGCTGTATTCGGGAGCAGCCCAACCAGAGCCCTGGCTGTATTCAGGAGTGGCCCCCAGAGCTCTGGCTGTATTCAGGAGTGGCCCCCAGAGCTTTGGCTGTATTCAGGTGTAGCCCACCAAAAGCTCTGGCTGTATTCGGGAGCAGCCACCCAGAGCTCTGGCTGTATTCAGGAGTGGCCCACCCAGAGCTCTGGCTGTATTCGGGAGCAGCCCACCCAGAGCTCTGACTGTATTCAGGAGTGGCCCCCAGAGCTATGGCTGTATTCAGGAGAGGCCCCCAGAGCTTCGGGCTGTATTCAGGAGCAGCCCACCCAGAGCCCTGGCTGTATTCGGGAGCAGCCCACCCAGAGCCCTGGCTGTATTCAGGAGTGGCCCCCAGAGCTTTGACTGTATTCAGGTGTAGCCCACCAAAAGCTCTGGCTGTATTCGGGAGCAGCCACCCAGAGCTCTGGCTGTATTCAGGAGTGGCCCACCCAGAGCTCTGGCTGTATTCGGGAGCAGCCCACCCAGAGCTCTGGCTGTATTCGGGAGCAGCCCACCCAGAGCTCTGGCTGTATTCGGGAGCATCCCACCCAGAGCTATGGCTGTATTCAGGAGAGGCCCACCCAGAGCTCTGGCTGTATTCAGGAGCAGCCCACCCAGAGCTCTGGCCGTATTCAGGAGCAGCTGTCCAGTCCAGAGACCTGTTTGACTGGCAGAATGCCAGCATTTATGCAGATCCCTGTCAGACCCTATGATAGTGAATAGGGCCCGGTGGTGCCCACCTGTGCTGGATACGGTAAAACGTTCAAACTGCTGGGTAATAATGAAAGGTTATAAGACTGATCAGTGATGTAATGATGATGAAATGTAATAAATATATCTTGTCAGCTCGTAAAGTCTGTGTGTAATAGACAAGAGCTTTCAATTAGATCAGAATGAACTAATCTCTAAAATGATTGAGATTTCCCATCACTGCTCTATGGAGGTTCTGTTCTGGTAGGTTAGGCTTGCTCCTGGCACTGTAGTTGTGGGTCTAGCAGCAGCTTTAGGGTACTTTCACACTTGCGGCATAGCTATCCGGCAGGCTGTTCTCTGCCATGCCGCAAGTACCGCGTGCACTGCCGTCCCCATTGACTATAAGGGGGCGGGGGGCGGATCTACGGCAGTGCACGGGTACTTGCAGCATGGCAGATCCGGCAGGCTGTTCACCCGCCAGAAAAGCCTGTCTTAGCAGTATTCCCCTCACTGCAGTAAAGTCTGTTCGCTTTTGACAGCAAAAGACATTCTTATCCTTTCTCACCTTCCTTCTTGAGTATTGTAGAAATGGTGAGGTCTTTCTTTAGTAGATAATCTTCAGAGAAGGTAATTTTCTGTAATTTTAGTCTAATCCGGTGAGGATTGAAGCACATTGAGTTGCTCCCTCACTCAGCTAACGCTAAACTGGAACCATCTAGGATCCAGGATACACACCCAAGCTTACTGTAGGGGCCGTGCCAGAGTTGATTACCTCGGTCACTTCCATATGTTACCATACTGGGTATACAAGCATAAAATTACAGTCTTTCATGGGCCCCCCTGGAGTGGTGGGCCCCAGGCGGTAGCCCGGATTGCCCTCATTATCCTGGGTCCAATATAGGAAAGTGTGAGAGGACCTAGCGTAAAGCTGACACGAAGTGGTCAGATGGATCCACCACGAGGTGAACGTACACCCCATTATGGTGCAGTCACAGCAGAACCAAAAGACCAAAGCCAGGAGTCTTCATAGCAGGTACCACAAAAACCACGAACTTACAAACCTGCTGCAGAACGTGGGATGGTGGTATGGAGAACGTGGCGTGGGCGCATGGAGGTCGTGTAGGGTCCTGTGGCTCAGTGCGTTTCAGCATTTGATGAGTTGCCAGACAGGAACGCGCTCAAACTCCGGAGCGGCCCCTTTACCATTTGATTCAGCTTATATGGAACTATTAATGATTTACCCTGAATTGTTGACCAGGTAATCACTGCAGAGCCAGACAGCGGCGCGGTACCTGGGGCCCGGCTGGGCTGTACCTGGGGCCCGGCAGTGCTGTACCTGGGGCCCGGCTGTGCTGTTCCTGGGGCCCGGCAGTGCTGTACACGTTGTACTCACTCATATCGCCCTAAGGGATTTTGAAAAATCTGCTTCCAAAAATCAGCACAGATTTTGCCGAAGTTTTTTTGGGCGCTTTTAAAAAAACAAATTTACATGTTTTTTCGGGATGTATGCTTCAATCCACATTTCCTTATTTTTGGCGCACAGACGCAAACGGATTTTTATGCCGCTTCCCATTTATTACAATGAGATTCGGTGAGACCGGGCATGCTACTTCTCATTTCTGGTGCTGTATGAACCGCGCCGGGAACAAAACAAGTGCTGCATAAGTCGGCAGTCACACGACCGTATGTACTTTGTGGTCTGCAGAACTGGAGCCACCAAAAATACGGATAACGCTCTGTCCGGGCTGCATCCATTGTAGCAAAGCCTGTCCTTGTCCGCAGAACAAGAATAGGACATGTTCTATCTTTTTTCCAGGGGCTATGGAATGGACATATGGAGACAGACAAACAGAAGGTCAAGAGATTTCAGCTCTGAAGAAGTAGAAAAGTAAGTGCAGCTCTAAAGGAAAATACAGGATGTAACTCAGGATCAGTACAGGATAAGTAATGTATGTACACAGTGACTGCACCAGCAGAATAGTGAGTGCAGCTCTGGAGTATAATACAGGATGTAACTCAGGATCAGTACAGGATAAGTAATGTATGTACACAGTGACTGCACCAGCAGAATAGTGAGTGCAGCTCTGGAGTATAATACAGGATGTAACTCAGGATCAGTACAGGATAAGTAATGTATGTACACAGTGACTGCACCAGAGGAATAGTGAGTGCAGCTCTGGAGTATAATACAGGATGTAACTCAGGATCAGTACAGGATAAGTAATGTATGTACACAGTGACTGCACCAGCAGAATAGTGAGTGCAGCTCTGGAGTATAATACAGGATGTAACTCAGGATCAGTACAGGATAAGTAATGTATGTACACAGTGACTGCACCAGCAGAATAGTGAGTGCAGCTCTGGAGTATATTACAGGATGTAACTCAGGATCAGTACAGGATAAGTAATGTATGTACACAGTGACTGCACCAGCAGAATAGTGAGTGCAGCTCTGGAGTATAATACAGGATGTAACTCAGGATCAGTACAGGATAAGTAATGTATGTACACAGTGACTGCACCAGCAGAATAGTGAGTGCAGCTCTGGAGTATAATACAGGATGTAACTCAGGATCAGCACAGGATAAGTAATGTATGTACACAGTGACTGCACCAGCAGAATATTGAGTGCAGCTCTGGAGTATAATACAGGATGTAACTCAGGATCAGTACAGGATAAGTAATGTATGTACACAGTGACTGCACCAGCAGAATAGAGAGTGCAGCACTGGAGTTTAATACAGGATGTAACTCAGGATCAGTACAGGATAAGTAATGTATGTACACAGTGACTGCACCAGCAGAATAGTGAGTGCAGCTCTGGAGGATAATACAGGATGTAACTCAGGATCAGTACAGGATAAGTAATGTATGTACACAGTGACTGCACCAGCAGAATAGTGAGTGCAGCTCTGGAGTATAATACAGGATGTAACTCAGGATCAGTACAGGATAAGTAATGTATGTACACAGTAACTGCACCAGCAGAATAGTGAGTGCAGCTCTGGAGTATAATACAGGATGTAACGCAGGATCAGTACAGGATAAGTAATGTATGTACTCAGTGACTGCACCAGCAGAATAGTGAGTGCAGCTCTGGAGTATAATACAGGATGTAACTCAGGATCAGTACAGGATAAGTAATGTATGTACACAGTGACTGCACCAGCAGAATAGTGAGTGCAGCTCTGGAGTATAATACAGGATGTAACTCAGGATCAGTACAGGATAAGTAATGTATGTATACAGTGACTGCACCAGCAGAATAGTGAGTGTAGCTCTGGAGTATAATACAGGATGTAACTCAGGATCAGTACAGGATAAGTAATGTATGTACACAGTGACTGCACCAGCAGAATAGTGAGTGCAGCTCTGGAGTATAATACAGGATGTAACTCAGGATCAGTACAGGATAAGTAATGTATGTATACAGTGACTGCACCAGCAGAATAGTGAGTGCAGCTCTGGAGTATAATACAGGATGTAACTCAGGATCAGTACAGGATAAGTAATGTATGTATACAGTGACTGCACCAGCAGAATAGTGAGTGCAGCTCTGGAGTATAATACTGGATGTAACTCAGGATCAGTACAGGATAAATAATGTATGTACACAGTGACTTCAGCAGCAGAATAGTGAGTGCAGCTCTGGAGTATAATACAGGATGTAACTCAGGATCAGTACAGGATAAGTAATGTATGTACACAGTGACTCCACCAGCAGAATACTGAGTGCAGCTCTGGAGTATAATACAGGATGTAACTCAGGATCAGTACAGGATAAGTAATGTATGTACACAGTGACTCCACCAGCAGAATAGTGAGTGCAGCTCTGGAGTATAAGACAGGATATAACTCAGGATCAGTACAGGATAAGTAATGTATGTACACAGTGACTGCACCAGCAGAATAGTGAGTGCAGCTCTGGAGTATAATACAGGATGTAACTCAGGATCAGTACAGGATAAGTCATGTATGTACACAGTGACTGCACCAGCAGAATAGTGAGTGCAGCTCTGGAGTATAATACAGGATATATCTCAGGCTCAGTAGAGGATAAGTAATGTATGTACACAGTGACTGCACCAGCAGAATAGTGAGTGCAGCTCTGGAGTATAATACAGGATGTAACTCAGGATCAGTACAGGATAAGTAATGTAAGGTATGTACACAGTGACTGCACCAGCAGAATAGTGAGTGCAGCTCTGGAGTATAATACAGGATGTAACTCAGGATCAGTACAGGATAAGTAATGTATGTACACAGTGACTCCACCAGCAGAATAGTGAGTGCAGCTCTGGAGTATAATACAGGATGTAACTCAGGATCAGTACAGGATAAGCAATGTATATACACAGTGACTGCACCAGCAGAATAGTGAGTGCAGCTCTGGAGTATAATACAGCATGTAACTCAGGATCAGTACAGGATAAGTAATGTATGTACACAGTGACTCCACCAGCAGAATAGTGAGTGCAGCTCTGGAGTATAATACAGCATGTAACTCAGGATCAGTACAGGATAAGTAATGTATGTACACAGTGACTCCACCAGCAGAATAGTGAGTGCAGCTCTGGAGTATAATACAGCATGTAACTCAGGATCAGTACAGGATAAGTAATGTATGTACACAGTGACTCCACCAGCAGAATAGTGAGTGCAGCTCTGAGTATAATACAGGATGTAACTCAGGATCAGTACAGGATAAGTAATGTAATGTATGTACACAGTGACTGCACCAGCAGAATAGTGAGTGCAGCTCTGGAGTATAATACAGGATATAACTCAGGATCAGTACAGGATAAGTAATGTATGTACACAGTGACTGCACCAGCAGAATAGTGAGTGCAGCTCTGGAGTATAATACAGGATATATCTCAGGCTCAGTACAGGATAAGTCATGTATGTACACAGTGACTGCACCAGCAGAATAGTGAGTGCAGCTCTGGAGTATAATACAGGATATATCTCAGGCTCAGTAGAGGATAAGTAATGTATGTACACAGTGACTGCACCAGCAGAATAGTGAGTGCAGCTCTGGAGTATAATACAGGATATATCTCAGGCTCAGTAGAGGATAAGTAATGTATGTACACAGTGACAAACCTCTTCTTCCCGTCTCCAGGATTTCTCTGGAGCAGCACCCGCTCTCTGGCATGCACTACCCTGGATGAATATTTTAAATCCCGGCTACCACAGTATGAAGCGTTCCCACAAAACACTTCTGTTATAGGGTGTCCTACTGTACGACATCCCCTAATCCCATTCTTCTCCATTCACTCGCTCAACATTGGACATTGTTTTGTTCTTCTGAAAGTCAGTTGAGTGTGAGGATCATCTCGAGGGATTGGCCTTCTGCAGACACAGTAATGGAGGAAGGTGCTCGCTGCAGCATCTGCCTCTCATTCAGGACTGATTACTTTCAGAGTACTTTCTACCGTAACCATGCTCTGATCAAATATGGTTCCTATATAACTGCTGTGCCTCCACTACAGTGCTGAATAGTATGACTACGATGGGGGTATATGGTCCTAAATAATATAGGTGCTGGCAGAATTATGCAAAATCCTGACGAGCTATCATGGTAGGAGGTCTTGGATGGTGGAAGCTACGAGGACATTCTTGGCCAACATTGGCCTACCTATTCTTCCTCACTCAAGAAGCAGATGCTTCCCTTTAGTCCGGATTATTGTCCCTATCTCCCACACGCATCCTCGAATCCCTTTAAAAATAACATACTTCATGGACAACACGAACTCTGAAGGTTCCAGATTTATTTTAATGCTGGGTGAACAGGATTAGCGATGTCGGAGAACTTGAGACTTCTTAAAATATATATTTTCACCTGGGAACAGGCAGGTCGTAGCGGTAGACCAGGATCCTGAAGAAGAGGAGTTTTCCTAAAAGTGCTGGGGTAAAGTAGCTTCTCGTTCTCTTGAAACCCATCTTCTCATACAACTTCCAGGCATCAACCTGAGGATATGAGGTCTCCAAGACCACCGCCTCACAGCCTCTCTTCCGGGCATGGTCAATAACTGTCCGGCACAAGGCCTTAGCGATTCCCTTGTCAGCGGTGTTTTCTAGGAACCGACAACCTCTTGAGTTCCACTTGTCTCTCTCCTCCGGGATTTGGTGAGGGGACAGCAGCTACCATCCTCGCTACCTCTCCCGATGACTCTACTACCCAGAAGCAGCAACCGTCCTCGCTGGAGATAATATTTTTGTATATCCAACATGTCGTCCTTTAGACAGTAGTTGGCATAGGCCGTGTAGATGTGCTTATGGATGTAAAATAAGAGGCCTACATCGATGATCACAGCTAGAACGGACATCAGGAGTGAGCCAGTGATCCAGGAGAGAAGAAGGAACGTCAGCAGCAAAAAGGCCCAGGCACGTGGGAGACGGAGCGAAGTGTGGAAAGCTTTGGTGGTATGTTCTATCATGCCGTCAGCAAAGATCTCCCGCACCCTCTCATAGTCGGAGTCCTTGTAAAGCCTCACCTGGTAGTCAGACATGTTTGCCTGCAAAAGGAAGGGAACCATGAATCAGGACGCTGGTTTTTGGATGATACAGAGGACAGAGACGAGGTTCTTGTAAAGGTCTACAGTGAAATCTCCTTCAAGATGGAGAATGTTTTGGTTACACCCCATGAATTCCTAGTTCATTGCGTACAAAGGACTTGGCTTTAACTTAAAGGGGTATTCCCATCTCAGACAATGGGGGCATATCGCTAGTATAGTCCCCCATTGTGTGACAGGTGCGGGTTCCACCGTCTACGCTATGAACTGAGCCACAGAAGTTCTGGAGGGAGCACTGCGCATGCGCAGACGTCCTCCATTCATTTCTATGGGGCCGCCAAAAATAGCCGAGCGCTGGCCGCGCTATTTCCGTCAGCCCTATAGAATTGAATGGGAGCGATGGCCGCGCGAACGGGCCACCACCTTCCCAGCTCCGTTCTCAGTGGGACCTGCCCCTATCAGACAATGCGGACATATCCTAGCGAGGCCCCCATTCTATCCGATGGGAAGACCCCTTTAATTGAGGTCGCTTATCATTTGCATTCAGGGATCGATCTCACTTTTAGGATATATCTGTGGAGCAGACATTTTTGAGAACATTAACCCTCAGAGGACCTTGCGATTTTCTGTTTTTTGCGTTTTTGTTTTTCTCTCCCCTCCTTTCCAGAGCCCTAACTTTGTTTATTTTTCCATTCACATAGCCTTATGAAGTTGTATTTTCTAAATGGTGTAGTGGGGAGTGGGGTGGAATTGGGAAAAAAACAACAACTTAATTCTGCCACAGTTTCATCGGCTTTTAATTTATGGCTTTCCCTATGCGGTAAAATTGACCTGTTACTTTAAACCTCCAGGTCAGTAGGATCGCAGCGATACCACGGGTTGAGTTTTTCTTGCATTTTAATATTGAAAAAACAAAACAAACAAAAAAAACACAACAACGTTTTATTTCTTTTCATCGCCATATTCTGACCTCTAACTTTTTTGTGGTTCCCTGTACTGAGATGCATGAAGGCGCCTTTTTTGTGGGGCAACTTGTAATTTTCAGCGATACCATTTTTAATATTTGACTTTTTGATCACTTTTTATCTAATTTTTGGGAGGAAGGTAAAATGACAAAAAATTGTAAATTGGCCATTTTTTTTAAATTTTTCCATTTGCTGTATGGAATAAATATTGTTATATTTTAATAGTACAGGTATTTTTGCACGCAGCATGCCCATGATGAGTATTTTTTTAAAATAATTATGTATTTTGGTTTTGGGGAAAGAGGGGTATTTGAACTCCGATTTATTTATATATAAAACTAGCAGAAGGACCCGGCTTCGCCCGGGTATATTTAATCTATTTCATTTAATGTTTGTGTATGTCATTAAAAGATATTGACAGCGACCTCCACAGTCGTCCCCCACCCCTTAACACTGACCCCCCCACAGTGCCCCACCTCCTTAACCCCTTAAGGACCGGGGGTTTTGGGATTTTTGCGTTTTTGTTTTGCGCTCCCTGCCTTCCAAAAGCCATAACATTTTTATATTTCCGCTCACATAGCCATATGACGGCTTATTTTTTGCGGGACAAGTTGTACTTTTTAACGCTACCATTTATTTTTGCATGTGATGTAGTGGGAAACGGGAAAAAAAATCCAAATGGGGTGAAATTGCAAAAAAAAAGCAATTTCACCACAGTTTTACGGGTTTTTAAATTACAACGTTCGATTTGTGATAAAACTGACTGGTTAATTTTATTCTTCAGGTCAGTACGAATCCGGCAATACCTAATATGTATAGTTTTTCTTGCGTTTTGATAGTGAAAAATAAATTAAAAGTGGGAATTTTTTATTTTATTTTTTGTCGCCATGTTTTGACCCCTATAACTTTTTTGTAATTATGCGTACGGAGCAGTGTAGGGGCTCATTTTTTGCGGGGCAATCTGAACTTTTAATTTATACCATTATGGGGTGCGTATGATGTTTTGATCACTTTTTATTCATTTTTTTAGGAAATGAAGCGTCCAAAAATGGCGAATTAGCCATTTGGACGCTTTCTTTCCGTTTTTATGTTTACCGTATGGTGAATATTTTTTAATATTATTATAGTATGGGCGTTTTCGCATTACTGCGACACCCATTATGTGTAATTTTTTATTTATTTTATTTTCATTTTGGGGAAAGGGGGTGATTTGAATTTTTTATTTTTTTATTTAATTTTTATTTTTAAACTTTTTTTTTTTTTTTTTACCACTTTCTTATAGTTCCCATAGGGAACTATAAGATGCAATCATCAGATTGCTATTCTCATATATTCCAATGCAATAGCATTGGAATATATTAGAAAATCACATATTTCCTATGGAGCCTATTACAGTCATAGGCTCCATAGGAATACTAAGTAGTAACCTAGGTTTCATTCACAGAGACCTAGGCTACTACATGCATGCTCCGGCTCCCCTTGTGGCCATCAGGGAGCCGAGCAAAACCGAAAGTGAAACTTTCGGTTTTGCGCTGATCAGATGCCGTGGTCAGGATTGACCACGGCATCTGAGGGGTTAAATGTCCGCTGATCGGCATCGCTGCCGGTCGCGGACATGAGCTGCGAGTGTCAGCTTGATGAATCAAGTGTTTACCCGCAGCTCATGCGCCCGCTCCGTGCGGGAGCGGGCGCCATCTTTAAAGTGCGGACGAAGGGCGTACATGCACGCCCGTCCTTAAGGGGTTAAAATGGGACCTCCACAGCAGCCTACCCCTTAACTTTGACAGCTGACTGCCCCTTTAACAGCGAGTTCCACAGGACCCCACCCCTTGACAGTGACCTCCACAGAGGCTTGCCTCTTAACAGTGACCTCGACAGCACTCGGCCCCTTTACACTGACCTCCATAGGGGACAGTCCCCTTAACTGTGACCTCTACCTTTCCCTGCCCCCTTAACAGAGACCCCCACAGCGCCTGCCCCCTTAACCGCGACCTCTACAGCACTCTGCCCCTTAACACTGACTTCCATAGTGGATCGTCCCCTTAACTGTGACCTCCACAGCATTCCGCTCCCTTAACAGTGTCATTCACAGCGCCCTGCCCCTTTAAAGGTGACCTACAGCAATAAAAAAAAAAAAAATGGCTGGGGTGTTATGGAAACCTGGTGTAAAACTGTGTGTATGTGGAGACAAAGGGCCTGGGAGCTTCTATTGACTGATAAGGCTCATATGACCGTGTGTATGGCAGTTGGGATATAAGGAGAAAGACCTGCAGGCTTCTATTGGCTAATGCAGGTCATGTGATATGCCATATTTGCATTTTTTGGGAGCATCTTAGGGTCATGTGAGTTACATCGGCCTCTAACACCGTTGGCTATAACTCCCACATTCGCTTCTTATACTAAGAATCTCCTTTGTTGCCTATAGCGACCAATCAGAGCTCATATTAGTGACCTGTAGCAAAATAGAAGCTGAGCTGTGATTGGTTGCTGTATGAAGCTGATGAATATCCAGGCCGATGCCACAACAGCCAGCGGCTCCTGGAGTTTGCCGGTTAAGGTTACTCAGCCTATTTGAGGCAAATATTTGGAAACTGCGGGGGAAATTTCCACTCAAAATATAGTCTATGACGATCCCCGAGTCACAGGAGGCGGCTGTGCGAAATGTTGTGATTGTAAATGCGACGGTGCGGATTCCTTTAGCGGACACACATACATACACACACTCAGCTTTATATATTAGATGTAGTAGAGGCCACACATGCTTTAGGAGACGTGTTATCTAAACTAAATGCGTTAAGCAAACACTTCCAATGGCTGTTTAATGGCTTTGGTTTCAAGATATAACGCGATAAGAAATTTGAGTTAAGAGTTTGTGTGTTTTCCCTGCTACATCAGTATGTCTGTATGTATCCATTGTGTTCTGTACTGGCTATATAGCCATCATAGAACACTCCATTTACAATATACCCATTCAGCGCTGCCACCTGCTGGCCTGTGTTGGTATATTCGAGTAAAAGCTTCGGGCTCTTACGGTAATCTAACAAGTTCCCGATCTCAGCCGAGGAAAGCGGAGCGTTTGACCACAGCATCTGAGGGATTGGGCTGATCACATACATCCGCTGCAGATATCTGCTGTTTTAAACAGCAGAAACCTGGCGGCTATGGCGCCCGCTGCTCGTATGAGCGGGCACCATCTTTAATGTCGCAATGTCTTACGTACATGTACAGAGGAAGTCACCAAACTGATTTTTCACGAAAGTGACTTATTCAGCAACGGTTTCTTTTCAGAACTCTTTTCTCTGTACCTCTCAGGCACCGCAATGGGGTCCAACTTCACCCCTGTATATAGAATTATGTCTCTTGCCTAAAATTAAGGAATCGTGTCCATTTTACATATTACAAAAAGCTCTGAAAAAAGCGCACCACAAGGAAAAGCACCTGACAACACTGGCCAATCCCTCAAGCCGATGTTAAAAGCTGAGCCATTCGCTAATATCTCGCAGTCAGGAACATATCAGAGCCCTTCACGCACCACGTCAAGGTTTCTCAGCATGGCATGGGGTCCTACCACTAGACTACCTATGGTGTGTGAACAGGGTCTGAAAGGTGCAGATATCTGGCTCACAGCCCCAATCCCACTCACCTGCACTGCAGGCCCACAATGCAATGGGAGGTAAATGAGAACGCACCCACAACAGATCATGTGACACAGGCTCCCGGGGCAGCAGAATGTCACCAGCCGTACGCAGTGGCACATTCAATACATATAAAGGAAAAATCACAGAAATAAACGTGGCCTAAATGGGTGGAACTGCTCAGACCCCAAACACTGTTGTGTGTTTCTCACTGGGGAGCATTGTTACATCTTGTGTAGGATGTTTGTGTGGTGCATGTGGTTCGCGCTGGCACCCTCTATTGTATGCAGTTTTTGCTGGCCGCTCGCTGCGAACCACATGCGGAGGAGCTGCTCCCCAATTAGAAACACTCTACAGTGTTTGGGGTTTGAGCAGTTCCAACCGTTTAGGCCACGTTTATTTCTGTGATTTTTATTTTACATATTATTTTAAAATGACAGAGAGAAGCCATGACTCCTACGGCATCTCCAACATAACTGGTGAAGATTTGGATGTTACATGATTGCCGCTTATTAAATTACTGCAGCTCATAATTCAGACTCCGAGGTAAATCCTAGGAAACCTCCTTAGGCAGGGTCCGGGCTGTCCGATCACGGAGACTCCCTGCTGTCCGATACGGAGACTCCCTGCTGTCCGATCACGGAGACTCCCTGCTGTCCGATCACGGAGACTCCCTGCTGTCCGATACGGAGACTCCCTGCTGTCCGATCACGGAGACTCCCTGCTGTCCGATACGGAGACTCCCTGCTGTCCGATACGGAGACTCCCTGCTGTCCGATAAGGAGACTCCCTGCTGTCCGACACGGAGACTCCCTGCTGTCCGATCACGGAGACTCCCTGCTGTCCGATACGGAGACTCCCTGCTGTCCGATCACGGAGACTCCCTGCTGTCCGATCACGGAGACTCCCTGCTGTCCGACACGGAGACTCCCTGCTGTCCGATACGGAGACTCCCTGCTGTCCGATACGGAGACTCCTGGCAATGCCCCATGGGAAAACAATATGCAAAGTGTGATCTCCCACTATCTGTGGAGTACTATATACTGTATGGTGCCATATACTGTGAAGTGTTACGCTGTATACTAGGGCTGCACAATATAGCGAAAAAATAATCGAATCGTGATAAGCACATAATGCCATATGCCCGACCCGAAAATGCTGCGATTATATATGAAGGGGCTCCGCGCACAGAACTGGCTTTGTGTGTAAAGTATTTTACTACTGTCTGAAACAATCTCTCTCCTATTGATAAAATGGCCAGCCTCTGTACTCACTTTCACTATGAATGCACTGCAGCGAGCGGGTCGGCCAGCGCGTGACTGACGTCACTTAGTCACGCTCCTGCTTCCTGAATGAAGTGGGAGGAGAGTGACTAAGCGACGTCAGTCACGCGCTGGCCGGCCCGCTCGCTGCAGTGCATTCATAGTGAAAGTGAGTACAGAGGCTGGCCGCCATTTTATCAATAGGAGAGAGATTGTTTCAGACAGAAGTAAAAGACTTTACACACAAAGCCAGTAATGTGCGCAGTTTAGGACACATGAGGGGGACCAGCATAAGATACTATATGTGTCTCATTCATGTGTGCCCTATGTGTCATAGCACACATTCCCTATAACTGTGCCATCCACAGATCCACCCCTCATTACAGTGCCATCCACAGATGCCCCCCCATAAGAGTGCCATCCACAGATCTCCCTCCCCCATAAGAGTGCCATCCACAGATCTCCCTCCCCCATAAGAGTGCCATCCACAGATCCCCCAATAACAGTGTCATCCACAGATTTCTCCCCCCATAACAGTGCCATCCACAGATCCCCACGGGAGGGGGAAGATATGAACACCGCTGAACCTCCTCGATACAATGCAGACGGGTGCAAATATGTAACTAATTACTCACAAGAATATGGCAGGAGATTAACATTCCTCCTACTCAGTACAAAAGCCAAAGTAATAAAAACAGCTATTAACTTTTCCACAGATTCACACCGATCTGGAAAAAGACAGCTGCTCATATTCAGAGCTCAGACAGTAAAGATTCAACGCCTGAGAAAACTATTATATAGATACCCAGTAAAAGAACCAGCTCCTGAGATGACTATTCCACAGACTCACAGCTCTTACAGTAAAGAACCAGCTCCTGAGGTGACTATTCTACAGCCTCACAGCTCTTACAGTAAAGAACCAGCTCCTGAGGTGACTATTCCACAGCCTCACAGCTCTTACAGTAAAGAACCAGCTCCTGAGGTGACTATTCCACAGATACACAGCTCTGACAGTAAAGAACCGGATCCTGAGGTGACTATTCCACAGACTCACAGCTCTTACAGTAAAGAACCAGCTCCTGAGGTGACTATTCCACAGACTCACAGTTCTTACAGTAAAGAACCAGCTCTTGAGGTGACTATTCCACAGACTCACAGCTCTTACAGTAAAGAACCGGCTCCTGAGGTGACTATTCCACAGACTCACAGCTCTTACAGTAAAGAACCAGCTCCTGAGGTTACTACTCCACAGACTCACAGCTCTTACAGTAAAGAACCAGCTCCTGAGGTGACTATTCCACAGACTCACAGCTCTTACAGTAAAGAACCAGCTCCTGAGGTGACTATTCCACAGCCTCACAGCTCTTACAGTAAAGAACCAGCTCCTGAGGTGACTATTCCACAGACTCACAGCTCTTACAGTAAAGAACCAGCTCCTGAGGTGACTATTCCACAGACTCACAGCTCTTACAGTAAAGAACCAGCTCCTGAGGTGAATATTCCACAGACTCACAGCTCTTACAGTAAAGAACCAGCTCCTGAGGTGATTATTCCACAGACTCACAGCTCTTACAGTAAAGAACCAGCTCCTGAGGTGACTATTCCACAGACTCACAGCTCTTACAGTAAAGAACCAGCTCCTGAGGTGACTATTCCACAGACTCACAGCTCTTACAGTAAAGAACCAGCTCCTGAGGTGACTGCTCCACAGATACACAGCTCTTAAAGTAAAGAACCAGCTCCTGAGGTGACTACTCCACAGACTTACAGCTCTTACAGTAGAGAACGAGCTCCTGAGGTGACTATAATACAGACTCACAGCTCTTACAGTAAAGAACCAGCTCCTGAGGTGAATATAATACAGATACACAGCTCTTACAGTAAAGAATCAGCTCCTGAGGTGACTACTCCACAGACTCACAGCTCTTACAGTAAAGAATCAGCTCCTGAGGTCACTATTCCACAGACTCACAGCTCTGACAGTAAAGAACCAGATCCTGAGGTGACTATTCCACAGACTCACAGCTCTTACAGTGAAGAACCAGCTCCTGAGATGACTATTCCACAGACTCACAGCTCTTACAGTAAAGAACCAGCTCCTGAGGTGACTGCTCCACAGACTCACAGCTCTTACAGTAAAGAACCAGCTCCTGAGGTGACTATTCCACAGACTCACAGCTCTTACAGTGAAGAACCAGCTCCTGAGATGACTTTTCCACAGACTCACAGCTCTTACAGTAAAGAACCAGCTCCTGAGGTGACTGCTCCACAGATACACAGCTCTTACAGTAAAGAACCAGCTCCTGAGGTGACTACTCCACAGATTTACCGCTTTTACAGTAAAGAACCAGCTCCTGAGGTGACTACTCCACAGATTTACAGCTTTTACAGTAAAAACCAGCTCCTGAGGTGACTACTCCACAGACTCACAGCTCTTACAGTAAAGAACCAGCTCCTGAGGTGACTATTCCACAGACTCACCGCTCTTACAGAAAAGAACCAGCTCGTGAGGTGACAATTCCACAGACTCACAGCTCTTACAGTAAAGAACCAGCTCCTGAGGTGACTATTCCACAGACTCACAGCTCTTACAGTAAAGAACCAGCTCCTGAGGTGACTACTCCACAGACTCACAGCTCTTACAGTAAAGAATCAGCTCCTGAGGTGACTGTTCCACAGACTCACAGCTCTTACAGTAAAGAACCAGCTCCTGAGGTGACTATTCCACAGACACACAGCTCTTACAGTGAAGAACCATCTCCTGAGGTGACTACTCCACAGACTCACAGCTCTTACAGTAAAGAACCAGCTTCTGAGGTGACTTTTCCACAGACACACAGCTCTTACAGTAAAGAACCAGCTCCTGAGGTGACTACTCCACAGACTCACAGCTCTTACAGTAAAGAACCAGCTCCTGAGGTGACTACTCCACAGACTCACAGCTTTTACAGTAAAGAATCAGCTCCTGAGGTGACTGTTCCAAAGACTCACAGCTCTTACAGTAAAGAACCAGCTCCTGAGGTGAATATTCCACAGACTCACAGCTCTTACAGTAAAGAACCAGCTCCTGAGGTGACTATTCCACAGACTCACAGCTCTTACAGTAAAGAACCAGCTCCTGAGGTGACTACTCCACAGACTCACAGCTCTTACAGTGAAGAACCATCTCCTGAGGTGACTATTCCACAGATACATAGCTCTTACAGTAAAGAACCAGCTCCTGAGGTGACTATTCCACAGACACACAGCTCTTACAGTAAAGAACCATCTCCTGAGGTGACTATTCCACAGATACACAGCTCTTACAGTAAAGAACCAGCTCCTGAGGTGACTACTCCACAGACTCACAGCTTTTACAGTAAAGAACCAGCTCCTGAGGTGACTATTCCACAGACACACAGCTCCTACAGTAAAGAACCAGCTCCTTAGGTAACTGCTCCACAGACTCACAGCTCTTACAGTAAAGAACCAGCTCCTGAGGTGACTGCTCCACAGACTCACAGCTCTTACAGTAAAGAACCAGCTCCTGAGGTGACTATTCCACAGACTCGCAGCTCTTACAGTAAAGAACCAGCTCCTGAGGTGACTATTCCACAGACTCGCAGCTCTTACAGTAAAGAACCAGCTCCTGAGGTGACTACTCCACAGACTTACAGCTCTTACAGTAAAGAACCAGCTCCTGAGGTGACTACTCCACAGACTTACAGCTCTTACAGTAAAGAACCAGCTCCCTGAGGTGACTACTCCACAGACTTACAGCTCTTACAGTAAAGAACCAGCTCCTGAGGTGACTATTCCACAGACTCACAGCTCTTACAGTAAAGAACCAGCTCCTGAGGTGACTATTCCACAGACTCACAGCTCTTACAGTAAAGAACCAGCTCCTGAGGTGATTATTCCACAGACTCACAGCTCTTACAGTAAAGAACCAGCTCCTGAGGTGACTATTCCACAGACTCACAGCTCTTACAGTAAAGAACCAGCTCCTGAGGTGACTATTCCACAGACTCACAGCTCTTACAGTAAAAGAACCAGCTCCTGAGGTGACTGCTCCATAGATACACAGCTCTTACAGTAAAGAACCAGCTCCTGAGGTGACTACTCCACAGACTTACAGCTCTTACAGTAGAGAACGAGCTCCTGAGGTGACTATAATACAGACTCACAGCTCTTACAGTAAAGAACCAGCTCCTGAGGTGAATATAATACAGATACACAGCTCTTACAGTAAAGAATCAGCTCCTGAGGTGACTACTCCACAGACTCACAGCTCTTACAGTAAAGAATCAGCTCCTGAGGTCACTATTCCACAGACTCACAGCTCTGACAGTAAAGAACCAGATCCTGAGGTGACTATTCCACAGACTCACAGCTCTTACAGTGAAGAACCAGCTCCTGAGATGACTATTCCACTGACTCACAGCTCTTACAGTAAAGAACCAGCTCCTGAGGTGACTGCTCCACAGACTCACAGCTCTTACAGTAAAGAACCAGCTCCTGAGGTGACTATTCCACAGACTCACAGCTCTTACAGTGAAGAACCAGCTCCTGAGATGACTGCTCCACAGATACACAGCTCTTACAGTAAAGAACCAGCTCCTGAGGTGATTACTCCAAAGACTCACAGCTCTTACAGTAGAGAACGAGCTCCTGAGGTGACTATTCCACAGACTCACAGCTCTTACAGTAAAGAACCAGCTCCTGAGGTGACTATTCCACAGCCTCACAGCTCTTACAGTAAAGAACCAGCTCCTGAGGTGACTGTTCCACAGACTCACAGCTCTTACAGTAAAGAACCAGCTCCTGAGGTGATTATTCCACAGACTCACAGCTCTTACAATAAAGAACCATCTCCTGAGGTGACTACTCCACAGACTTACAGCTCTTACAGTAAAGAACCAGCTCCTGAGGTGACTGCTCCACAGACTCACAGCTCTTACGGTAAAGAACCAGCTCCTGAGGTGACTATTCCAGACTCACAGCTCTTACAGTAAAGAACCAGCTCCTGAGGTGACTATTCCACAGACTCACAGCTCTTACAGTAAAGAACCAGTTCCTGAGGTGTATATTCCACAGACTCACAGCTCTTACAGTAAAGAACCAGCTCCTGAGGTGACTATTCCACAGACTCACAGCTCTTACAGTAAAGAACCAGCTCCTGAGGTGACTACTCCACAGACTCACAGCTCTTACAGTAAAGAACCAGCTCCTGAGGTGACTGCTCCACAGACTCACAGCTCTTACAGTAAAGAACCAGCTCCTGAGGTGACTATTCCACAGACTCACAGCTCTTACAGTAAAGAACCAGCTCCTGAGATGACTATTCCACAGACTCACAGCTCTTACAGTAAAGAACCAGCTCCTGAGGTGACTATTCCACAGACTCACAGCTCTTACAGTAAAGAACCAGCTCCTGAGGTGACTGCTCCACAGACTCACAGCTCTTACAGTAAAGAACCAGCTCCTGAGGTGACTGCTCCACAGACTCACAGCTCTTACAGTAAAGAACCAGCTCCTGAGGTGACTATAATACAGACTCACAGCTCTTACAGTAAAGAACCAGCTCCTGAGGTGACTGCTCCACAGATTCACAGCTCTTACAGTAAAGAACCAGCTCCTGAGGTGACTGCTCCACAGATTCACAGCTCTTACAGTAAAGAACCAGCTCCTGAGGTGACTTCTACTACATTATCTGTACTCAGTTATCACCGTGTTATTTGTGGTGTTACATAGGACTGCAGGTTGGTAAAAAGAGGCGTGCCCACTGGTTGGGAGGGGGGGGGCGCAATACTTGGCTTGTCCCGACGCTGGCAACCCACGCTACGCCACTGCCTTGTGCAATATTGCCGCTCAGGCGCTCGTCGACGTTACTATATGGAAACGTTGTAAACAACCGACTCCTGAGAGAGGAAGTGGAGCTCTCGCGGGTTAACCGGACCGATCCCGGATATCTGTGTCGGGGGCCATGAGGATTATCTGCCGGGCTACTTACCGTCTGCATCTCATTTACCTACCAGGTGTACACGGAGCCGACAGCTGTACCCCCCCCCCCCCCCCCCGCGCAGTATTATAACCTACTGAGGGCCACAAACCAAACTCCTGGGCTTCTGAAATCCCGAGCCTCAGCCTCCTCTCGCCCTTTATAAGCTGTGGACATAAGAGACACGTGTTTGCAGCTTGGTGGCTCAGTGGTCAGCACTCTTGCAGCACTGGGGTCCTAGATTCACATCCTACCAGGGCCACACGGGTATAGAGTCTGGGTCACATCATACAGGACCAGGTCTTTGCAGGGTCCAACTCCAATACTGAAGATGGTTCATTACATCGCTATATAAAATATGAATACCACTGCACTACCAGGGACATTATAAATACCACTGCACCACCAGGGACATTATAAATACCACTGCACCACCAGGGACATTATAGATACCACTGTACCACCAGGGACATTATAAATACCACTGCACCACCAGGGACATTATAGATACCACTGCACCACCAGGGACATTATAAATACCACTGCACCACCAGGGACATTATAGATACCACTGCACCACCAGGGACATTATAGATACCACTGTACCACCAGGGACATTGTAGATACCACTGCACCACCAGGGACATTGTAGATACCACTGTACCACCAGGGACATTGTACATACCACTGTACCACCAGGGACATTGTACATACCACTGTACCACCAGGGACATTGTACATACCACTGTACCACCAGGGACATTGTAGATACCACTGTACCACCAGGGACATTGTAGATACCACTGTACCACCAGGGACATTGTACATACCACTGCACCACCAGGGACATTGTAGATACCACTGTACCACCAGGGACATTGTAGATACCACTGTACCACCAGGGACATTGTAGATACCACTGTACCACCAGGGACATTGTAGATACCACTGTAACACCAGGGACATTGTAGATACCACTGTACCACCAGGGACATTGTAGATACCACTGTACCACCAGGGACATTAAAGATACAATCGCACCACCAGGGACATTGTAGATACCACTGTACCACCAGGGACATTGTAGATACCACTGTACCACCAGGGACATTGTAGATACCACTGTACCACCAGGGACATTGTAGATACCACAGCACCACCAGGGACGTTATAGATACCACCGCACCACCATGGACGTTATAGATACCACCGCACCACCAGGGACATTATAGATACCACCAGGGACATTATATATACCACTATACCACCAGGGACATTACAGATACTACTGTACCACCAGGGACATTCTAGATACCACCGCGCCACCAGGGGCATTCTAGATACCACCGCACCACCAGGGGCATTCTAGATACCACCGCACCACCAGGGGCATTCTAGATACCACCGCACCACCAGGGACATTATAGATACCACCGCACCACCAGGGACATTATATATACCACTGTACCACCAGGGACATTATAGATACCACTGCACCACACTAGGGACATTATAGATACCACTGCATCACCAGGGAATTAAGATACCACACCACCAGGGACATTAGAGATACCACAGCACCACCAGGGATATTACAGATACCACTGCACCACCAGGGATATTACAGATACCACCGCACCACCAGGGACATTACAGATACCACCGCACCACCAGGGACATTATAGATACCACCGCACCACCAGGGATATTACAGATACCACCGCACCACCAGGGACATTACAGATACCACCGCACCACCAGGGACATTATAGATACCACCGCACCACCAGGGACATTATAGATACCACCGCACCACCAGGGACATTGTAGATACCACTGCACCACCAGGGACATTACAGATACCACCGCACCACCAGGGACATTACAGATACCACCGGATCCCAGGGTACCTAGAACATGAAGGAAACCCCAGGGCCGCCATATTCGGTGCCATCCTTATGACATCTCCACAATGGGAGAAATATTCCTGGATGAAGAATCAGATGAAACCCCCCGAGGACATCGGATGACGCATCATTTTATTAATATAATATCATCATTCATGAGATTCCGTCTGAGGTGACAGAGGAAGCCACCAACGCGAGGCAGAGAACACAGACCGGGGGCTTCCTGCTCGTGGACCCCCATTATGCTGGGATGTCATACTGATAGACAAGGAACCTGAAGTCCAGGACTTTACCGAGGACACCTGGAGGGTGAAAGCTGTGCGTCTGCCTGAACCCGAGCTTCTCGTACATTGCGGTGGCGGTCCTCTGTGGTAACGTGGTGCTCAGGACCACCGCCTCGCAGCCTCTCTTCCGGGCAAAGTCAATGAGCGTCCTGCAGAGCACCCTGCCGATCCCTTTGCCTCGGTGATGTTTGGCCACCGAGAGTCGTTTTAGTTCCAGATGTTTTTCTCCTCCGTGGTCAGAAGAAGGGAGAGCAGCCACCGTCCCGATGACCTCACCCCCCGTGGACTCTGCCACCCAGAAGCAGTAACCGTCCCGCTGCAGGTAATATTTATTAATGTCCAACATGTCGTCAGAGAGGACGTGATCTATGTAGGACGTGTACATGTGGCGGGAACAGAACCACAGCGCCACCACGGCTGCGGTAACCAGAAGGACGGACACAGTAACTGACACAAGGTGCAGCGCAGGAAGGGTTAACACAACCAATATCGGAAGCCAGATTTGTGGCTGGCGTATCGCATGGCGAAAGGCTATGTTGGTGTGCTCTACAAGTCCCTGGGCAAACATGTCCCTCGCCACATGGTAGTCGGAGTCCTTATAGAGTCGGAGAAAGTAGTCAGACATCTCTCTGCAAGAAAGAGCAAAGCAAGTGCAACATTAAGGGGAAGGTCTATGTGGGTAAAGCGCCACCAGAAACATTCTGCAATAGATGTCTCAATGGCTTGTGTACATCCAGGGGCCAAGGACCCATCCTGACCACATATTCCTCACAGCTGAGGGTCTGTTACAGGTGTATCTAGTCTAAGCCATTACCTGTGAGGACACCAGCCAAGACTTCAGGACCGGGCATAGATTAGCACCGCCGCTTTCTTTCAGTGTTCCCGAAGTCACAATGATCGCTGTTCTTTACTGATTGGGGGCGCTGTCTACAGCACGGAGGTACGAACACTGCTGAACCTCCTCGATACAATGCAGACGGGTGCAAATATGTAACTAATTACTCACAAGAATATGACAGGAGATTAACATTCCACCTACTTAGTACAAAAGCCAAAGTAATAAAAAACAGCTATTGACTTTTCCACAGATTCACACCGATCTGGAAAAAGACAGCTGCTCATATTCAGAGCTCTGACAGTAAAGATTCAACGCCTGAGATAACTATTATAGATACCCAGTAAAGAATCAGCTCCTGAGGTGAATATTCCACAGATACACAGCTCCTAGAACCAGCTCCTGAAATGACTATTCACAGACACACAGCTCTTACAGTAAAGAACCAGCTCCTGAGGTGACTATTCACAGACACACAGCTCTTACAGTAAAGAACCAGATCCTGAGGTGACTATTCCACAGACTCACAGCTCTTACAGTAAAGAACCAGCTCCTGAAGTGACTATTCCACAGACACACAGCTCTTACAGTAAAGAACCAGCTACTGAGGTGACTATTCCACAGACACACAGCTCTTTCAGTAAAGAACTAGCTCCTGAGGTGACTATTCCAAAGATACACCACTCTTACAGTAAAGAACCAGCTCCTGAGGTGACAATTCCACAGACACAGCTCTTACAGTAAAGAACCAGCTCCTGAGGTGACTGTTCCACAGACTCACAGCTCTTACAGTAAAGAACCAGCTCCTGAGGTGACTGATCCACAGATACACAGCTCTTACAGTAAAGAACCAGCTCCTGAGGTCACTATTCCACAGACTCACAGCTCTTACAGTAAAGAACCAGCTCTTGAGGTGACTATTCCACAGACTCACAGCTCTTACAGTAAAGAACCAGCTCCTGAGGTGACTATAATACAGACTCACAGCTCTTACAGTAAAGAACCAGCTCATGAGGTGACTATTCCACAGACTTAAAGCTCTTACAGTAAAGAACCAGCTCCTGAGGTGACTACTCCACAGACTCACAGCTCTTACAGTAAAGAACCAGATCCTGAGGTGACTATTCCACAGACACAGCTCTTACAGTAAAGAACCAGCTCCTGAGGTGACTATTCCACAGACACACAGCTCTTACATTAAAGAACCAGCTCCTGAGGTGACTATTCCACAGATACACAGCTCTTACAGTAAAGAATCAGCTCCTGAGGTGACTATTCCACAGATACACCGCTCTTACAGTAAAGAACGAGCTCATGAGGTGACTATTCCACAGACTCACAGCTCTTACAGTAAAGAACCAGCTCCTGTGGTGACTATTCCACAGACACACAGCTCTTACAGTAAAGAACCAGCTCCTGAGGTGACTACTCCACAGATACACAGCTCTTAAAGTAAAGAACCAGCTACTGAGATCACTACTCCACAGACTCACAGCTCTTAAAGTAAAGAACCAGCTCTTGAGGTGACTGCTCCACAGACTCACAGCTCTTACAGTAAAGAACCAGCTCCTGAGGTGACTTTTCCACAGACTTACAGCTCTTACAGTAAAGAACCAGCTCCTGAGGTGACTATTCCAGAGACACACAGCTCTTACAGTAAAGAACCAGCTCCTTAGGTGACTATTTCACAGATACACCGCTCTTACAGTACAGAACCAGCTCATGAGGTGACTATTCCACAGATACACAGCTCTTAGAGTAAAGAACCAGCTCCTGAGGTGACTATTCCACACACTCACAGCTCTTACAGTAAAGAACCAGATCCTGAGGTGACTATTCCACAGACTCACAGCTCTTACAGTAAAGAACCAACTCCTGAGGTGACTATTCCACAGACACAGCTCTTACAGTAAAGAACCAGCTCCTGAGGTGACTGTTCCACAGACTCACAGCTCTTACAGTAAAGAACCAGCTCCTGAGGTGACTGATTCACAGATACACAGCTCTTACAGTAAAGAACCAGCTCCTGAGGTGACTATAATACAGACTCACAGCTCTTAAAGTAAAGAACCAGATCTTGAAGTGACTATTCCACAGACTCACAGCTCATACAGTAAAGAACCAGCTCCTGAGGTGACTATAATACAGACTCACAGCTCTTACAGTAAAGAACCAGCTCTTAAGGTGACTATTCCACAGAGTCACAGCTCTTACAGTAAAGAACCAGCTCCTGAGGTGACTACTCCACAGACTCACAGCTCTTACAGTAAAGAACCAGATCCTGAGGTGACTATTCCTCAGACTTACAGCTCTTACAGTAAAGAATCAGCTCCTGAGGTGACTACTCCACAGAATCACAGCTCTTACAGTAAAGAACCAGATCCTGAGGTGACTATTCCACAGACACAGCTCTTACAGTAAAGAACCAGCTCCTGAGGTGACTACTCCACAGATACACAGCTCTTAAAGTAAAGAACCAGCTCCTGAGGTGACTACTCCACAGATACACAGCTCTTACAGTAAAGAACCAGCTCCTGAGGTGACTACTCCACAGACTCACAGCTCTTGCAGTAAAGAACCAGCTCTTGAGGTGACTATTCCACAGACTCACAGCTCTTACAGTAAAGAACCAGCTCCTGAGGTGACTACTCAACAGTCTCACAGCTCTTACAGTAAAGAACCAGCTCCTGAGGTGACTATTCCACAGACTCACAGCTCTTACAGTAAAGAACCAGCTCCTGAGGTGACTATTCCACAGACTCACAGCTCTTACAGTAAAGAACCAGCTCCTGAGGTGACTACTCCACAGATACACAGCTCTTAAAGTAAAGAACCAGCTCCTAAGATCACTACTCCACAGACTCACAGCTCTTACAGTAAAGAACCAGCTCTTGAGGTGACTATTCCACAGAATCACAGCTCTTACAGTAAAGAACCAGCTCCCGAGGTGACTATTCCACAGACTCACAGCTTACAGTAAAGAACCAGCTCCTTAAGTGACTATTCCACAGACACACAGCTCTTACAGTAAAGAACCAGCTCCTGAGGTGACTATTCCACAGACTCACAGCTCTTACAGTAAAGAACTAGCTCCTGAGGTGACTATTCCACACACTTACAGCTCTTACAGTAAAGAACCAGCTCCTGAGATGACTATTCCACAGACTCACAGCTCTTACTGTAAAGAACCAGCTCCTGAGGTGACTTTTCCACAGACTCACAGCTCTTACAGTAAAGAACCAGCTCCTGAGGTGACTATTCCACAGATACACAGCTCTTACAGTAAAGAACCAGCTCCTGAGGTGACTATTCCACAGACACACAGCTCTTACAGTAAAGAACCAGCTCCTGAGATCACTACTCCACAGACTCACAGCTCTTACAGTAAAGAATCAGCTCCTGCGGTGACTGCTCCACAGATACACAGCTCTTACAGTAAAGAACCAGCTCCTGAGGTGACTGCTCTACAGACTCACAGCTCTAACAGTAAAGAACCAGATCCTGAGGTGACTATTCCACAGACTCACAGCTCTTACAGTAAAGAATCAGCTCCTGAGGTGACTCTTCCACAGACTCACAGCTCTTACAGTAAAGAACCAGCTCCTGAGGTGACTGCTCCACAGACTCACAGCTCTTACAGTAAAGAATCAGCTCCTGAGGTGACTGCTCCACAGACTCACAGCTCTTACAGTAAAGAACCAGCTCCTGAGGTGAATATTCCACAGCCTCACAGCTCTTACAGTAAAGAACCAGCTCCTGAGGTGACTACTCAACAGTCTCACAGCTCTTACAGTAAAGAACCAGCTCCTGAGGTGACTATTCCACAGACTCACAGCTCTTACAGTAAAGAACCAGCTCCTGAGGTGACTGCTCCACAGACTCACAGCTCTTACAGTAAAGAATCAGCTCCTGAGGTGACTGCTCCACAGACTTACAGCTCTTACAGTAAAGAACCAGCTCCTGAGGTGAATATTCCACAGACTCACAGCTTTTACAGTAAAGAACCAGCTCCTGAGGTGACTGCTCCACAGTCTCAAAGCTCTTACAGTAAAGAACCAGCTCCTGAGGTGACTGCTCCACAGACTCACAGCTCTTACAGTAAAGAATCAGCTCCTGAGGTGACTGCTCCACAGACTCACAGCTCATACAGTAAAGAACCAGCTCCTGAGGTGAATATTCCACAGCCTCACAGCTCTTACAGTAAAGAACCAGCTCCTGAGGTGACTACTCAACAGTCTCACAGCTCTTACAGTAAAGAACCAGCTCCTGAGGTGACTATTCCACAGACTCACAGCTCTTACAGTAAAGAACCAGCTACTGAGGTGACTGCTCCACAGTCTCAAAGCTCTTACAGTAAATAACCAGCTCCTGAGGTGACTATTCCAGACTCATATCTCTTACAGTAAAGAATCAGCTCCTGAGGTGACTGCTCCACAGACTCACAGCTCTTACAGTAATGAACCAGCTCCTGAGGTGTTTATTCCACAGATACACAGCTCTTACAGTAAAGAACCAGCTCCTGAGGTGACCGCTCCACAGACTCACAGCTCTTACCGTAAAGAACCAGCTCCTGAGGTGACTATTCCACAGACTCACAGCTTTTACAGTAAAGAACCAGCTCCTGAGGTGACTGCTCCACAGTCTCAAAGCTCTTACAGTAAAGAACCAGCTCCTGAGGTGACTACTCCACAGACTCACAGCTCTTACAGTAAAGAACCAGCTCCTGAGGTGACTATTCCACAGACTCACAGCTCTTACAGTAAAGAACCAGCTCCTGAGGTGACTACTCCACAGACTCACAGCTCTTACACTAAAGAACCAGCTCCTGAGGTGACTACTCCACAGACTCACAGCTCTTACAGTAAAGAACCAGCTCCTGAGGTGACTACTCCACAGACTCACAGCTCTTACAGTAAAGAACCAGCTCCTGAGGTGACTGCTCCACAGTCTCAAAGCTCTTACAGTAAAGAACCAGCTCCTGAGGTGACTATTCCAGACTCACAGCTCTTACAGTAAAGAACCAGCTCCTGAGGTGACTATTCCACAGACTCACAGCTCTTACAGTAAAGAACCAGCTCCTGAGGTGACTACTCCACAGACTCACAGCTCTTACAGTAAAGAACCAGCTCCTGAGGTGACTATTCCACAGACTCACAGCTCTTACTGTAAAGAACCAGCTCCTGAGGTGACTATTCCTCAGACTTACAGCTCTTACAGTAAAGAACCAGCTCCTGAGGTGACTTTTCCACAGACTTACAGCTCTTACAGTAAAGAACCAGCTCCTGAGGTGACTATTCCAGAGACACACAGCTCTTACAGTAAAGAACCAGCTCCTTAGGTGACTATTTCACAGATACACCGCTCTTACAGTAAAGAACCAGCTCATGAGGTGACTATTCCACAGATACACAGCTCTTAGAGTAAAGAACCAGCTCCTGAGGTGACTATTCCACACACTCACAGCTCTTACAGTAAAGAACCAGATCCTGAGGTGACTATTCCACAGACTCACAGCTCTTACAGTAAAGAACCAGCTCCTGAGGTGACTATTCCACAGACACAGCTCTTACAGTAAAGAACAAGCTCCTGAGGTGACTGTTCCACAGACTCACAGCTCTTACAGTAAAGAACCAGCTCCTGAGGTGACTGATTCACAGATACACAGCTCTTACAGTAAAGAACCAGCTCCTGAGGTGACTATAATACAGACTCACAGCTCTTAAAGTAAAGAACCAGCTCTTGAAGTGACTATTCCACAGACTCACAGCTCTTACAGTAAAGAATCAGCTCCTGAGGTGACTATAATACAGACTCACAGCTCTTACAGTAAAGAACCATCTCTTGAGGTGACTATTCCACAGAGTCACAGCTCTTACAGTAAAGAACCAGCTCCTGAGGTGACTACTCCACAGACTCACAGCTCTTACAGTAAAGAACCAGATCCTGAGGTGACTCTTCCACAGACACAGCTCATACAGTAAAGAATCAGCTCCTGAGGTGACTGCTCCACAGAATCACAGCTCTTACAGTAAAGAACCAGATCCTGAGGTGACTATTCCACAGACACAGCTCTTACAGTAAGGAACCAGCTCCTGAGGTGACTACTCCACAGATACACAGCTCTTAAAGTAAAGAACCAGCTCCTGAGGTGACTACTCCACAGATACACAGCTCTTAGAGTAAAGAACCAGCTCCTGAGGTGACTACTCCACAGACTCACAGCTCTTACAGTAAAGAACCAGCTCCTGAGGTGACTACTCCACAGACTCACAGCTCTTGCAGTAAAGAACCAGCTCTTGAGGTGACTGCTCCACAGATTCACAGCTCTTACAGTAAAGAACCAGCTCCTGAGGTGACTATTCCACAGATACACCGCTCTTACAGTAAAGAACCAGCTCATGAGGTGACTATTCCACAGACTCACAGCTCTTAGAGTAAAGAACCAGCTCCTGAGGTGACTATTCCACACACTCACAGCTCTTACCGTAAAGAACCAGCTCTTGAGGTGACTATTCCACAGACTCACAGCTCTTACAGTAAAGAACCAGCTCCTGAGGTGACTATTCCACAGACTCACAGCTCTTACAGTAAAGAACCAGCTCCTGAGGTGACTATTCCACAGACTCACAACTCTTACAGTAAAGAACCAGCTCCTAAGGTGACTATTCCACAGACTCACAGCTCTTACAGTAAAGAACCAGCTCCTGAGGTGACAATTCCACAGACTCACAGCTCTTACAGTAAAGAACCAGCTCCTGAGGTGACTATTCCACAGACTCACAGCTCTTACAGTACAGAACCAGCTCCTGAGGTGACTATTCCACAGACTCACAGCTCTTACAGTAAAGAACCAGCTCCTGAGGTGACTACTCCACAGATACACAGCTCTTACAGTAAAGAACCAGCTCTTGAGGTGACTATTCCACAGACTCACCGCTCTTACAGTAAAGAACCAGCTCCTGAGGTGACTATTCCACAGACACAGCTCTTACAGTAAAGAACCAGCTCCTGAGGTGACTACTCCACAGATACACAGCTCTTAAAGTAAAGAACCAGCTCTTGAGGTGACTACTCCACAGATACACAGCTCTTAGAGTAAAGAACCAGATCCTGAGGTGACTATTCCACAGACACAGCTCTTACAGTAAGGAACCAGCTCCTGAGGTGACTACTCCACAGATACACAGCTCTTAAAGTAAAGAACCAGCTCCTGAGGTGACTACTCCACAGATACACAGCTCTTAGAGTAAAGAACCAGCTCCTGAGGTGACTACTCCACAGACTCACAGCTCTTACAGTAAAGAACCAGCTCCTGAGGTGACTACTCCACAGACTCACAGCTCTTGCAGTAAAGAACCAGCTCTTGAGGTGACTGCTCCACAGATTCACAGCTCTTACAGTAAAGAACCAGCTCCTGAGGTGACTATTCCACAGATACACCGCTCTTACAGTAAAGAACCAGCTCATGAGGTGACTATTCCACAGACTCACAGCTCTTAGAGTAAAGAACCAGCTCCTGAGGTGACTATTCCACACACTCACAGCTCTTACCGTAAAGAACCAGCTCTTGAGGTGACTATTCCACAGACTCACAGCTCTTACAGTAAAGAACCAGCTCCTGAGGTGACTATTCCACAGACTCACAGCTCTTACAGTAAAGAACCAGCTCCTGAGGTGACTATTCCACAGACTCACAACTCTTACAGTAAAGAACCAGCTCCTAAGGTGACTATTCCACAGACTCACAGCTCTTACAGTAAAGAACCAGCTCCTGAGGTGACAATTCCACAGACTCACAGCTCTTACAGTAAAGAACCAGCTCCTGAGGTGACTATTCCACAGACTCACAGCTCTTACAGTACAGAACCAGCTCCTGAGGTGACTATTCCACAGACTCACAGCTCTTAAAGTAAAGAACCAGCTCCTAAGATCACTAATCCACAGACTCACAGCTCTTACAGTAAAGAACCAGCTCTTGAGGTGACTATTCCACAGAATCACAGCTCTTACAGTAAAGAACCAGCTCCTGAGGTGACTATTCCACAGACACAGCTCTTACAGTAAAGAACCAGCTCCTGAGGTGACTACTCCACAGATACACAGCTCTTAAAGTAAAGAACCAGCTCTTGAGGTGACTACTCCACAGATACACAGCTCTTACAGTAAAGAACCAGCTCCTGAGGTGACTACTCCACAGACTCACAGCTCTTACAGTAAAGAACCAGCTCCTGAGGTGACTACTCCACAGACTCACAGCTCTTGCAGTAAAGAACCAGCTCTTGAGGTGACTGCTCCACAGACTCACAGCTCTTACAGTAAAGAACCAGCTCCTGAGGTGACTATTCCACAGATACACCACTCTTACAGTAAAGAACCAGCTCATGAGGTGACTATTCCACAGACTCACAACTCTTAGAGTAAAGAACCAGCTCCTGAGGTGACTATTCCACACACTCACAGCTCTTACCGTAAAGAACCAGCTCCTGAGGTGACTATTCCACAGACTCACAGCTCTTACAGTAAAGAACCAGCTCCTGAGGTGACTATTCCACAGACTCACAGCTCTTACAGTAAAGAACCAGCTCCTGAGGTGACTATTCCACAGACTCACAACTCTTACAGTAAAGAACCAGCTCTTGAGGTGACTGCTCCACAGACTCACAGCTCTTACAGTAAAGAACCAGCTCCTGAGGTGACTATTCCACAGATACACCGCTCTTACAGTAAAGAACCAGCTCATGAGGTGACTATTCCACAGACTCACAGCTCTTAGAGTAAAGAACCAGCTCCTGAGGTGACTATTCCACACACTCACAGCTCTTACCGTAAAGAACCAGCTCCTGAGGTGACTATTCCACAGACTCACAGCTCTTACAGTAAAGAACCAGCTCCTGAGGTGACTATTCCACAGACTCACAGCTCTTACAGTAAAGAACCAGCTCTTGAGGTGACTATTCCACAGAATCACAGCTCTTACAGTAAAGAACCAGCTCCTGAGGTGACTATTCCACAGACTCACAGCTTACAGTAAAGAACCAGCTCCTGAGGTGACTATTCCACACACTTACAGCTCTTACAGTAAAGAACCAGCTCCTGAGATGACTATTCCACAGACTCACAGCTCTTACTGTAAAGAACAAGCTCCTGAGGTGACTTTTCCACAGACTCACAGCTCTTACAGTAAAGAACCAGCTCCTGAGGTGACTATTCCACAGATACACAGCTCTTACAGTAAAGAACCAGCTCCTGAGGTGACTACTCCACAGACTCACAGCTCTTACAGTAAAGAACCAGCTCCTGAGGTGACTGCTCCACAGATACACAGCTCTTACAGTAAAGAACCAGCTCCTGAGGTGACTGCTCCACAGACTCACAGCTCTAACAGTAAAGAACCAGATCCTGAGGTGACTATTCCACAGACTCACAGCTCTTACAGTAAAGAATCAGCTCCTGAGGTGACTCTTCCACAGACTCACAGCTCTTACAGTAAAGAACCAGCTCCTGAGGTGACTGCTCCACAGACTCACAGCTCTTACAGCAAAGAATCAGCTCCTGAGGTGACTGCTCCACAGACTTACAGCTCTTACAGTAAAGAACCAGCTCCTGAGGTGAATATTCCACAGCCTCACAGCTCTTACAGTAAAGAACCAGCTCCTGAGGTGACTATTCCACAGACTCACAGCTCTTACAGTGAAGAACCAGCTCCTGAGGTGACTATTCCACAGACTCACAGCTCTTACAGTAAAGAACCAGCTCCTGAGGTGACTATTCCACAGACTCACAGCTCTTACAGTAAAGAACCAGCTCCTGAGGTGACTATTCCAGACTCATAGCTCTTACAGTAAAGAATCAGCTCCTGAGGTGACTGCTCCACAGACTCACAGCTCTTACAGTGAAGAACCAGCTCCTGAGATGAATATTCCACAGACTCACAGCTCTTACAGTAATGAACCAGCTCCTGAGGTGACTATTCCACAGATACACAGCTCTTACAGTAAAGAACCAGCTCCTGAGGTGACCGCTCCACAGACTCACAGCTCTTACCGTAAAGAACCAGCTCCTGAGGTGACTATTCCACAGACTCACAGCTCTTACAGTACAGAACCAGCTCCTGAGGTGACTATTCCACAGACTCACAGCTCTTACAGTAAAGAACCAGCTCCTGAGGTGACTACTCCACAGATACACAGCTCTTACAGTAAAGAACCAGCTCCTGAGGTGACTATTCCACACACTCACAGCTCTTACAGTAAAGAACCAGCTCCTGAGGTGACTACTCCACAGACTCACAGCTCTTACAGTAAAGAACCAGCTCCTGAGGTGACTACTCCACAGACTCACAGCTCTTACAGTAAAGAACCAGCTCCTGAGGTGACTACTCCACAGACTCACAGCTCTTACAGTAAAGAACCAGCTCCTGAGGTGACTGCTCCACAGTCTCAAAGCTCTTACAGTAAAGAACCAGCTCCTGAGGTGACTATTCCAGACTCACAGCTCTTACAGTAAAGAACCAGCTCCTGAGGTGACTATTCCACAGACTCACAGCTCTTACAGTAAAGAACCAGCTCCTGAGGTGACTATTCCACAGACTCACAGCTCTTACTGTAAAGAACCAGCTCCTGAGGTGACTATTCCTCAGACTTACAGCTCTTACAGTAAAGAACCAGCTCCTGAGGTGACTATTCCACAGACTCACAGCTCTTACAGTAAAGAACCAGCTCCTGAGGTGTTTATTCCACAGACTCACCGCTCTTACAGTGAAGAACCAGCTCCTGAGGTGACTATTCCACAGACTTACAGCTCTTACAGTAAAGAACAGCTCCTGAGGTTACTACTCCACAGACTCACAGCTCTTACAGTAAAGAACCAGCTCCTGAGGTGACTACTCCACAGACTCACAGCTCTTACAGTAAAGAACCAGCTCCTGAGGTGACTGCTCCACAGACTCACAGCTCTTACAGTAAAGAACCAGCTCCTGAGGTGACTATTGCACAGACCCACAGCTCTTACAGTAAAGAACCAGCTCCTGAGGTGACTGCTCCACAGACTCACAGCTCTTACAGTAAAGAACCAGCTCCTGAGGTGACTGCTCCACAGACTCACAGCTCTTACAGTAAAGAACCAGCTCCTGAGGTCTCTACTCCACAGACTCACAGCTCTTACTGTAAAGAACCAGCTCCTTCTGTTCCTGACTTTACTGCCCCCTGCTGGCAGTACTGACTGCTGCACAATGAAGACTATAGCGGTCACTCGATGGTTAACAGTCACCAGGTGCCCCCACTCACTGCTCCTCTGTGGGGCTCCTTCTCAGGCTGATATTTAACCCCTTGTTGGCTCGCTGTAAGCCTTGAGGTCCGGGGGTCTGTCTATAGGGGGGTCCCTGTCCTGTATCCTCCTAGAAGTAGTACGTACCCTGGGAGTTGTAGTCAGTATGGCTCGGCCTCTTCCTCTTCCTCTGTGCACAGTCCGCAGGCAGGGACTCTGCCAGCCTGGAAGTAATCTGCAGCATTAACCCTGTATGCACCTGAGTCCACAGTCCGCCAATAGTCCTGGCACTGGGACCTCCCAAGTTCCACCACCAGGGTGTCCTGGTGAGGCAGCCGCCCCTACAGGGGCCACAAGGCTGGCGCCCCTAATCACAGCGGCCGGTGTGCTGGCGCCGCGCAGCCTCTGAGCCTGCAGGTCAGGAGCGGTGCAGACAGGGGGTGCAGATGCAGCAGAGACGATGATACAGCTGGACTGTCGGTATAGCAGAGCTGAGATGTGACTGAACGGTGCTGAGCTGTGCACGTGCAATGGTGTAGCAGAGCTGAGGTAGTGCTGCACAGTGCAGAGCTGTGGATGTTCAGTGATGAAGCAGAGTCGGACAGATCTGTTGTAGTAGTGTTTAGGTAGTGCTGCATAATGCAGAGCTGTGGAGGTGCTGTGCTGAAGCAGGCTCAGACACACTTGGTGTAGCAGAGCTGAGGTAGTGCTGCATAATGCAGAGCTGTGGAAGTGCTGAAGCAGGCTCAGACACACTTGGTGTAGCAGAGCTGAGGTAGTGCTGCATAATGCAGAGCTGTGGAGGTGCTGAAGCAGGCTCAGACACACTTGGTGTAGTAGAGCTTTAGGTGGTGTTGCACAATGTGCAGCCATGAACCGACACACTTGGTGTAGTTGAGAGGTAGCAGTGGATGGTCAATGTAGCTGGATTGTATGTAGCAGAGCAGTAATAGCAGCAAGTTCAATAAAATAAAGTGCTAACAGTGATAAGTCCAATGTAGCAGAGGTAGGATGGTGTCCAATGTAGCAGAGTAGTAATAGTGACAGAACCAACAATCTGATGGTTTGATGTCCCATTGGGCATCTGGTTGCCATGGAAACTTAATTTAAGTATAATGAGTCTCCAGAATGAGTGGTGAGCGGGGCAGGTGGGTCCAGGACAGGTAAGTGACATCACATAGCAATGACCTGCGGGGTGTGAGCACAGCTAAGTGACAACCAGTTAGGATTCTGTAATAGTGACCTCTAGTGGTTGTCAGCACACACTGCAGAGAGCTGGTCCAGGTCAGCCAGTGAGCGCCCCCATATATAGTGACAGCCAGTGAGTGCCCCCATATATAGTGACAGCCAGTGAGTGCCCCCATATGTAGTGACAGCCAGTGAGCGCCCCATTTGTAGTGACAGCCAGTGAGTGCCCCCATATGAAGTGACAGCCAGTGAGTGCCCCCATATGTAGTGACAGCCAGTGAGTGCCCCCATATATAGTGACATCCAGTGAGTGCCCCCATATATAGTGACATCCAGTGAGTGCCCCCATATATAGTGACAGCCAGTGAGTGCCCCCATATATAGTGACATCCAGTGAGCGTCCCCATATATAGAGACAGCCAGTGAGTGCCCCCATATAGAGTGACATCCAGTGAGCGCCCATATATAGTGATAGCCAGTGAGTGCCCCCATATGAAGTGACAGCCAGTGAGTGCCCCCATATGTAGTGACAGCCAGTGAGCGCCCCCATATATAGTGACAGCAGTGACTGCCCCATATATAGTGACAGCCAGTGAGTGCCCCATATAGAGTGACATCCAGTGAGCGTCCCCATATATAGAGACAGCCAGTGAGTGCCCCCATATATAGTGACAGCCAGTGAGTGCCCCCATATGAAGTGACAGCCAGTGAGTGCCCCCATATATAGTGACATCCAGTGAGCGTCCCCATATATAGAGACAGCCAGTGAGTGCCCCCATATAGTGACATCCAGTGAGCGCCCCATATATAGTGACAGCCAGTGAGTGCCCCCATATGAAGTGACAGCCAGTGAGTGCCCCCATATGTAGTGACAGCCAGTGAGTGCCCCCATATGTAGTGACAGCCAGTGAGCGCCCCATATAGTGACAGCCAGTGAGCGCCCCATATATAGTGACAGCCAGTGAGTGCCCCCATATGAAGTAACAGCCAGTGAGTGCCCTCATATGTAGTGACAGCCAGTGAGTGCCCCCATATATAGTGACATCCAGTGAGCGTCCCCATATATAGAGACAGCCAGTGAGTGCCCCCATATATAGTGACATCCAGTGAGCGCCCCCATATGTAGTGACAGCCAGTGAGCGCCCCATATGTAGTGACAGCCAGTGAGTGCCCCCATATATAGTGACAGCCAGTGAGCGCCCCATATGTAGTGACAGGCAGTGAGTGCCCCCATATATAGTGACATCCAGTGAGCGTCCCCATATATAGAGACAGCCAGTGAGTGCCCCCATATAGTAGTGACATGCCAGTGAGCGCCCCCATATATAGAGACAGCCAGTGAGTGCCCCTTATATGATAGTGATCAGCCAGTGAGTGCCCCTATATAGTGACATCCAGTGAGCGTCCCCATATATAGAGACAGCCAGTGAGTGCCCCCATATATAGTGACAGCCAGTGAGTGCCCCATATATAGTGACAGCCAGTGAGTGCCCCCATATATAGTGACAGCCAGTGAGTGCCCCCATATGTAGTGACAGCCAGTGAGTGCCCCCATATAAGTGACAGCCAGTGAGTGCCCCCATATATAGTGACATCCAGTGAGCGTCCCCATATATAGAGACAGCCAGTGAGTGCCCCCATATATAGTGACATCCAGTGAGCGCCCCATATATAGTGACAGCCAGTGAGTGCCCCATATATAGTGACAGCCAGTGAGTGCCCCCATATATAGTGACAGCCAGTGAGTGCCCCCATATGTAGTGACAGCCAGTGAGTGCCCCCATATATAGTGACAGCCAGTGAGTGCCCCATATGTAGTGACAGCCAGTGAGTGCCCCATATATAGTGACAGCCAGTGAGCGTCCCCATATATAGTGACAGCCAGTGAGTGCCCCCATATATAGTGACAGCCAGTGAGTGCCCTCATATATAGTGACAGCCAGTGAGCGCCCCCATATGTAGTGACAGCCAGTGAGTGCCCCCATATATAGTGACAGCCAGTGAGCGCCCCATATATAGTGACAGCCAGTGAGTGCCCCCATATATAGTGACAGCCAGTGAGTGCCCCCATATATAGTGACAGCCAGTGAGTGCCCCCATATGAAGTGACAGCCAGTGAGTGCCCCCATATGTAGTGACAGCCAGTGAGCGCCCCCATATATAGTGACAGCCAGTGAGTGCCCCCATATATAGTGACAGCCAGTGAGTGCCCCCATATATAGTGACAGCCAGTGAGTGCCCCCATATAGTGACAGCCAGTGAGTGCCCCCATATATAGTGACAGCCAGTGAGTGCCCCCATATATAGTGACAGCCAGTGAGTGCCCCATATATAGTGACAGCCAGTGAGTGCCCCCATATGTAGTGACAGCCAGTGAGTGCCCCCATATATAGTGACAGCCAGTGAGTGCCCCCATATATAGTGACAGCCAGTGAGTGCCCCCATATGATAGTGACAGCCAGTGAGTGCCCCCATATATAGTGACAGCCAGTGAGTGCCCCCATATGTAGTGACAGCCAGTGAGTGCCCCATATGTAGTGACAGCCAGTGAGTGCCCCCATATGTAGTGACAGCCAGTGAGTGCCCCCATATATAGTGACAGCCAGTGAGTGCTCCCATATATAGTGACAGCCAGTGAGTGCCCCCATATATAGTGACAGCCAGTGAGTGCCCCCATATATAGTGACAGCCAGTGAGTGCCCCCATATGTAGTGACAGCCAGTGAGTGCCCCCATATATAGTGACAGCCAGTGAGTGCCCCATATATAGTGACAGCCAGTGAGCGCCCCCATATATAGTGACAGCCAGTGAGTGCCCCCATATGTAGTGACAGCCAGTGAGTGCCCCCATATATAGTGACAGCCAGTGAGTGCCCCCATATATAGTGACAGCCAGTGAGCGCCCCATATATAGTGACAGCCAGTGAGTGCCCCCATATATAGTGACAGCCAGTGAGTGCCCCCATATATAGTGACAGCCAGTGAGTGCCCCCATATGTAGTGACAGCCAGTGAGTGCCCCCATATATAGTGACAGCCAGTGAGTGCCCCCATATGTAGTGACAGCCAGTGAGTGCCCCCATATGTAGTGACAGCCAGTGAGTGCCCCCATATATAGTGACAGCCAGTGAGTGCCCCCATATATAGTGACAGCCAGTGAGTGCCCCCATATATAGTGACAGCCAGTGAGTGCCCCCATATATAGTGACAGCCAGTGAGTGCCCCCATATATAGTGACAGCCAGTGAGTGCCCCCATATATAGTGACAGCCAGTGAGTGCCCCCATATATGAGTGACAGCCAGTGAGCGCCCCATATATAGTGACAGCCAGTGAGCTGCCCCCATATATAGTGACAGCCAGTGAGTGCCCCCATATGAAGTGACAGCCAGTGAGTGCCCCATATATAGTGACAGCCAGTGAGTGCCCCCATATATAGTGACAGCCAGTGAGTGCCCCCATATGTAGTGACAGCCAGTGAGTGCCCCCATATGAAGTGACAGCCAGTGAGTGCCCCCATATATAGTGACAGCCAGTGAGTGCCCCCATATGTAGTGACAGCCAGTGAGTGCCCCCATATATAGTGACAGCCAGTGAGCGCCCCCATATGTAGTGACAGCCAGTGAGTGCCCCCATATATAGTGACAGCCAGTGAGTGCCCCATATATAGTGACAGCCAGTGAGTGCCCCATATATAGTGACAGCCAGTGAGTGCCCCCATATATAGTGACAGCCAGTGAGTGCCCCCATATGTAGTGACAGCCAGTGAGTGCCCCCATATATAGTGACAGCCAGTGAGTGCCCCCATATATAGTGACAGCCAGTGAGTGCCCCCATATATAGTGACAGCCAGTGAGTGCCCCATATGTAGTGACAGCCAGTGAGTGCCCCCATATATAGTGACAGCCAGTGAGTGCCCCATATGTAGTGACAGCCAGTGAGTGCCCCCATATATAGTGACAGCCAGTGAGTGCCCCCATATATAGTGACAGCCAGTGAGTGCCCCCATATATACTGACAGACAGTGAGCGCCCCCATATGTAGTGACAGCCAGTGAGCGCCCCCATATATAGTTACAGCCAGTGAGTGCCCCCATATGAAGTGACAGCCAGTGAGCGCCCCCATATATAGTGACAGCCAGTGAGTGCACCCATATATACTGACAGCCAGTGAGCGCCCCCATATATAGTGACAGCCAGTGAGTGCCCCCATATGAAGTGACAGCCAGTGAGTGCCCCCATATGAAGTGACAGCCAGTGAGTGCCCCCATATATAGTGACAGCCAGTGAGCGCCCCCATATATAGTGACAGCCAGTGAGTGCCCCCATATATACTGACAGACAGTGAGTGCCCCCATATGAAGTGACAGCCAGTGAGTGCCCCCATATGTAGTGACAGCCAGTGAGTGCCCCCATATATAGTGACAGCCAGTGACTGCCCCCATATATAGTGACAGCCAGTGAGTGCCCCCATATATAGTGACAGCCAGTGAGTGCCCCCATATGAAGTGACAGCCAGTGAGTTCCCCCATATATAGAGACAGCCAGTGAGTGCACCATATGTAGTGACAGCCAGTGAGTGCCCCCATATATAGAGACAGCCAGTGAGTGCCCCCATATATAGTGACAGCCAGTGAGTGCCCCATATATAGTGACAGCCAGTGAGCGCCCCTATATATAGTGACAGCCAGTGAGTGACCCCATATATAGAGACAGCCAGTGAGTGCCCTCATATATAGAGACAGCCAGTGAGTGCCCCCATATAGTGACAGCCAGTGAGTGCCCCATATATAGTGACAGCCAGTGAGTGCCCCCATATGAAGTGACAGCCAGTGAGTGCCCCATATATAGTGACAGCCAGTGAGTGCCCCCATATGTAGTGACAGCCAGTGAGTGCCCTCATATATAGTGACAGCCAGTGAGTGCCCCCATATGTAGTGACAGCCAGTGAGTGCCCCCATATATAGTGACAGCCAGTGAGTGCCCCCATATATAGTGACAGCCAGTGAGTGCCCCATATGTAGTGACAGCCAGTGAGCGCCCCCATATATAGTGACAGCCAGTGAGTGCCCCCATATATAGTGACAGCCAGTGAGTGCCCCATATATAGTGACAGCCAGTGAGTGCCCCATATATAGTGACAGCCAGTGAGTGCCCCCATATATAGTGACAGCCAGTGAGTGCCCCATATATAGTGACAGCCAGTGAGTGCCCCCATATATAGTGACAGCCAGTGAGTGCCCCCATATATAGTGACAGCCAGTGAGTGCCCCCATATATAGTGACAGCCAGTGAGCGCCCCATATAGATGACAGCCAGTGAGTGCCCCCATATATAGTGACAGCCAGTGAGTGCTCCCATATATAGTGACAGCCAGTGAGTGCTCCCATATAAAGTGACAGCCAGTGAGTCTCCCATATATAGTGACAGCCAGTGAGTGCCCCATATATAGTGACAGCCAGTGAGTGCCCCCATATATAGTGACAGCCAGTGAGTGCCCATATATAGTGACAGCCAGTGAGTGCCCCCATATGATAGTGACAGCCAGTGAGTGCCCCCATATATAGTGACAGCCAGTGAGTGCCCCCATATATAGTGACAGCCAGTGAGTGCCCCCATATGAAGTGACAGCCAGTGAGTGCCCCCATATGTAGTGACAGCCAGTGAGTGCCCCCATATATAGTGACAGCCAGTGAGTGCTCCCATATATAGTGACAGCCAGTGAGTGCCCCCATATATAGTGACAGCCAGTGAGTGCCCCCATATGATAGTGACAGCCAGTGAGTGCCCCATATATAGAGACAGCCAGTGAGTGCACCATATGTAGTGACAGCCAGTGAGTGCCCCCATATATAGAGACAGCCAGTGAGTGCCCTCATATATAGTGACAGCCAGTGAGTGCCCCCATATATAGTGACAGCCAGTGAGCGCTCCTATATATAGTGTGACAGCCAGTGAGTGCCCCCATATATAGAGACAGCCAGTGAGTGCCCTCATATATAGTGACAGCCAGTGAGTGCCTCCATATATAGTGACAGCCAGTGACTGCCCCCTATATGTAGTGACAGCCAGTGAGTGCCCCTATATATAGTGACAGCCAGTGAGTGACCCCACATATAGTGACAGCCAGTGAGTGCCCCTATATATAGTGACAGCCAGTGAGTGCCCCCTCATATGTAGTGAGCAGCCAGTGAGTCCCCCCATATATAGTAGACAGCCAGTGAGTGCCCTATATGAAGTGACAGCCAGTGAGTCTCCCATATATAGTGACAGCCAGTGAGTGCCCCATATATGTGACAGCCAGTGAGCCCCCCATATATAGTGACAGCCAGTGAGTGCCCCCATATGGAAGACAGCCAGTGAGTGCCCCCCTATATAGTGACAGTAAGAGAGCTGTCACCATTTAGACACCGCAGTGAAGACTGGAGTCCTTCTATGTACAGACCTGACCAGCACTGTCCAAGGCAGGACCTCTACCATAGTGTACAGGAGCCCCGGGCTCCCTCTGCACAATCTCCGGTCCCCATCCTATCCCCGGGCCCTCTGTATAATAATCTCCAGTCCCCCACCCTATCCCCGGGCCCCTCTGCATAATAATCTCCGGTCCCCACCCTAGACCCGGGCCGCTCTGTATAATACCTCCGGTCCCCACCCTAGCCAACTCTCCAGAGCACAATTCTGGTCCCCACCCTAGCCCCAGCCCCTCTGTATAATAACCTCCGGTCCCCACCTAGCCCGGCCCTCTGTATAATACACTCTGGTCCCCACCCTAGCCCCCGAGTCCCTCTGTATAGCACACTCCGTCCCCACCTCTAGACCCGAGGTCCCTTCTGTACGACAATCTCCGGCCCCACCCTAGACCCGGGCCGCTCTGTATAATAATCTCCCGGTCCCCACTCCTCACCCAAGGCCCCTCTGTATAGTACCTCCGACCCCACCTCTAGCCCCGAGCCCTCTGATAACTCTAACCCCATCCTAGCCCCGCCCTCTGTGCGGCAATCTCCATCCCCATCCTATCCCCCGGCACCTCTGTGATAATAATCTCTGTCCCCACTCCTATCCCCGGCCCTCTGTATAATAATCTCCCGACCTCCACACTAGCCCCGAGTCCCTCTAGTAGCACAATCTCCGGTCCCCATCCTATCCCTGGGCCCTCTGTATGGCACAACTCTCCGGACCCCACCCTATCCCCAGGCCCCTCTATAATAATCTCCTGGTCCCTCACCCTAGCCCCGGCCCTCTGTATCACAACCCGGGCCCCTCTGTATAATACATCTCCGGTCCCCACCTCTAGCCCCCCAGAGCCCCTCTGTATAATAATCTCCGGTCCCCACCTCTAGCCCCCGAGGCCCTCTCTGTATAATACCTCCGGTCCCCACCCTATCCCCGGGCCCTCTGTATAATAACCTCCGTCCCCACCCTAGCCCCGGGGCCCTCTATAATAATCTCCGGTCCCCACCCCAGCCCTGGGCCCTCTGTATAATAATCTCCGGTCCCCACCCTACACCAAGGCCCCCTTCTGTATAATACATCTCTGGACCCCACCCTATCCTCGAGCCCCTCTATAATAATTCTCTGGTTCCCACCCTACACCAAGGCCCCCTCTGTATAATAATCTCCGACCCCACCCTAGCCCCGGGCCCTCTGTATAACAATCTCCGGTCCCCACCCTATCCCCGGGCTCCTCTGATAACACCTCCGGTCCCCACCCCTAGCCCCGGGTCCCTCTGGCATAATACCCTCTGGTCCCCACCCTAGACCCGGGTCAGCTTGTATACACAATCTCCGGTCCCCACCTCTAGCCCCTCTGTATAATAATCTCTGGTCCCCACCCTAGCCCTGAGCCTCTGTATAATAATCTCCGGTCCCCACCCTAGCCCCTCTGTATAATAACTCTGGTCCCCACCTCTAGCCCCGAGCCCCTCTGTAGAACAATCTCCGGTCCCCACTCCTAGACCCGAGTCCCTCTGTATAATAATCTCCGGTCCCCACCCTAGACCCGGGCCGCTCTGTATAACAATCTCGGTCCCCACCCTACACCCAAGGCTCCTCTCTGTATAACAATCTCCGGACCCACCCCTAGCCCCCGAGCCCCTCTGTATAATCATCCGAACCCCATCCTAGCCCCGGGGCCCTCTGATAATAATCTCCGGTCCCCATCCTATCCCCGGGCACCTCTTGTATAATAATCTCTGGTCCCCACCCTATCCCCGGGCCCCTCTGTATAATAATCTCCAGACCCCACACCTAGCCCCGAGTCCCTCTGTATAATACTCTGGTCCCCATCCTATCCCCAGGCCCTCTGCATATAATAATCTCCGGACCCCACCCTATCCCAGGCCCCCTCTGTAATAATCTCTGGTCCCCACCCCTAGCCTCCGGGCCCCTCTGTATAATAATCCCCGGGCCCCTCTGTATAATAATCTCCGGTCCCCACCCTAGCCCCGAGCCCCTCTGTATAATAATCTCCGGTCCCCACCTAGCCCGAGCCCCTCTGTATCATCTCCGGTCCCCACCCTATCCCCGGGCCCCTCTGTATAATAATCTCCGGTCCCCACCCTAGCCCCGGGCCCTCTGTATAATAATCTCCGGTCCCCACCCTAGCCCTGGGCCCCTCTGTATAATAATCTCCGGTCCCCACCCTACACCAAGGCCCCCTTCTGTATAATACTCTGGACCCCACCCTATCCTCGGCCCCTCTGTATAATAATCTCTGGTCCTCACCCTAGCCCCCGGGCCCTCCTGTATAATAATCTCCAGTCTCCACCCCTAGCCCCGGGCCCTCTGTATAATAATCTCTGGACCCCACCCTACTACTCGGGCCCCCGATCCCCCAGTCTCCCCGGACGTGACTCCGCCTGATGGCTCACCAGTGGTCCCTCGCGTGCCACGTGTCGTCCTTCGGTTGTTAATCCACCAACTGTGGAGGAGAGGTGATCACGTTGGGCTTTGTTGTGTTCTGCCCCCTGCGGTTTGTGTTAGGGTTAATAACCCCCGCCCCCTTTTCTCTCTCTCTCCCTTTCCCTTCACTCCTTTTCCCCTTCCGGTGTCGGAAGGTCGAGGTAGCGGCTCCAATACCTGATTGTCCGCTTTAGCGTATTCACTCATAATACGGCACTGTAAGCGCTCTACACCGTATTACATCAGCCTGGAGTAAAGACATCTCAAAAGTAACTAGCATCCTACCAAATCAGTGGCCGGCCGCTCCGTGCGCTATCTGACCTCATCTGCCGCCTCCGCACTGGCGGACAAAGTTCATGTTATTTAAGAAAACCATTATAATATTGTAATGAAGCAAATTATTAACAAGGAGCCGCATGAGATTAACCATCCAGACCCTGGAGAACAGTCTCATCATAAACAGTGCAGAAAAGGGAGCGCAGCTCTGGAGTATAATACAGGATGTAACTGAGGATCAGTACAGGATAAGTAATGTATATACACAGTGACTCCACCAGCAGAATAGTGAGTGCAGCTCTGGAGTATAATACAGGATGTAACTCAGGATCAGTACAGGATAAGTAATGTATGTACACAGTGACTGCACCAGCAGAATAGTGAGTGCAGCTCTGGAGTATAATACAGGATGTAACTCAGGGTCAGTACAGGATAAGTAATGTATGTACACAGTGACTGCACCAGCAGAATAGGGAGTGCAGCTCTGGAGTATAATACAGGATGTAACTCAGGATCAGTACAGGATAAGTAATGTATGTACACAGTGACTGCACCAGCAGAATAGTGAGTGCAGCTCTGGAGTATAATACAGGATATAACTCAGGATCAGTACAGGATAAGTAATGTATGTACACAGTGACTGTACCAGCAGAATAGTGAGTGCAGCTCTGGAGTATAATACAGGATGTAACTCAGGATCAGTACAGGATAAGTAATGTATGTACACAGTGATTGCACCAGCAGAATAGTGAGTGCAGCTCTGGAGTATACTACAGGATGTAACTCAGGATCAGTACAGGATAAGTAATGTATGTACACAGTGACTGCACCAGCAGAATAGTGAGTGCAGCTCTGGAGTATAATACAGGATGTAACTCAGGATCAGTACAGGATAAGTAATGTATGTACACAGTGACTGTACCAGCAGAATAGTGAGTGCAGCTCTGGTGTATAATACAGGATGTAACTCAGGATCAGTACAGGATAAGTAATGTATGTACACAGTGACTGCACCAGCAGAATAGTGAGTGCAGCTCTGGAGTATACTACAGGATGTAACTCAGGATCAGTACAGGATAAGTAATGTATGTACACAGTGACTGCACCAGCAGAATAGTGAGTGCAGCTCTGGAGTATAATACAGGATGTAACTCAGGATCAGTACAGGATAAGTAATGTATGTACACAGTGACTGCACCAGCAGAATAGTGAGTGCAGCTCTGGAGTATAATACAGGATGTAACTCAGGATCAGTATAGGATAAGTAATGTATGTACACAGTGACTGCACCAGCAGAATAGTGAGTGCAGCTCTGGAGTATAATACAGGATGTAACTCAGGATCAGTACAGGATAAGTAATGTGTGTACACAGTGACTGCACCAGCAGAATAGTGAGTGCAGCTCTGGAGTATAATACAGGATGTAACTCAGGATCAGTACAGGATAAGTAATGTATGTACACAGTGACTCCACCAGCAGAATAGTGAGTGCAGCTCTGGAGTATAATACAGGATGTAACTCAGGATCAGTACATGATAAGTAATGTATGTACACAGTGACTGCACCAGCAGAATAGTGAGTGCAGCTCTGGAGTATAATACAGGATGTAACTCAGGATCAGTACAGGATAAGTAATGTATGTATACAGTGACTGCTCCAGCAGAATAGTGAATGCAGCTCTGGAGTATAATACAGGATGTAACTCAGGATCAGTACAGGATAAGTGATGTAATTCTGGTAAGCATAGGCACTGGAGATAGAAGAGGATGGTGAGAGCGGACGTCTTCTCTCCTGACGGTGGTCGGCTGTGCAGGTCAGTATGATACTGGCTGTTACACCGTTTCCCGCCTGACGTGGTGATGTTTGAGGTGCATCCCATGAGTGACCAGAGTGCAGGCACAAGAACATCAGAAAACCTGGTTTCCTGGCGCTTATCTTTGTGGGTTCACGTCTAAGAAGCAGAGGCACAACTACTTAACGGTTACACATCTGTAGCACCATGGTGGCAGGATCTTCTCACATGATCCAGGCTGGCACTCTCCCTGTTCACACGAGGAGTGTGTCCGGGCTCTCTCTGTCTTTCTCTAAACCATTAGGGCAGCAGTCTCATCACTCTCAGTGTCCCGGACAGCGGTCTCTCCGAACCCTACACATGCACCCTCTCTCTGGACAGATGGAGTCCTGACCCCCGTTATCTCCGGCATCCGACCAAATGTTTTCTGCTTGGTGGCCCAGAGCCATGTCCATAGGACCCCAGCTTCAGGTCGTGATTGGTGTTGATTCTGGCTCACCGTATTTAACAGTGTCGGGAAAAACTAAAAACTATCATCAAATGAGCCCCAAACTTATGGATCATCCTTGGCGGTGCTACCAGCTTGGGTTAAACCGTATCCCATCTCCACAACCCAAAAACTACACCTGGTGAAGAAATACGGAGCGATAGACTCCAAGGACGCCCATCAGATGAAATATTTACGTAATGCCGTTATTCGTGAGATAAGTCTGCGGTGAGAAACCGCCGAGGCTGAAGTCAATCAGATTCCTCCTCGTGGACCCCCATTATGCTGGGATGTCATACTTATAGGCCAGGACCCTAACGTCCGGGACTTTACCGAGGACACCTGGAGGGTGAGAGCTGTGCGTCTGCCTGAACCCGAGCTTCTCGTACATTGCGGTGGCGGTCCTCTGTGGTAACGTGGTGCTCAGGACCACCGCCTCGCAGCCTCTCTTCCAGGCAGTCAATGAGCGCCCTGCATAGCACTCTGCCGATCCCTTTGCCTCGGTGCATCCAGCCCGGCAGAACATTCCTCAGACGACAAGCAATAATCTCACTGATCACACGCCAAGGGGGACTTCACATCAGGGAAAAAAAACGGATCCCGCGCTGCAGTTCTGCACATTTGACTAAGATCCAGAGAGAAGTCCTGCATGCAGTAACGGATCTCGGATGGAAATGGCCCAAACGGATGTCAAGTGTGCACAATCGAAGCCAGGATCCGTTTTTTTTTATGTTCTTCTGACGGATCAGAAGAACGGAAAATGAAGGGCTGATGTGAACGCGGCCTTAGTGCGTGAATTTCTACTCCATACTGAATAAATCGAGATGTTTTAAATATTTTGTTCCCATTTTCTATCATTTGCATACGATTAACACGTCCGCCGATCCCGTGATTTACGTAATTCCGCGCCTTTTTCCTCTCGGCGTTGCAGTTTTTTTGTTAAGGAGACATATTGTAACACGCTGCCTAATGGTTGTCCCACTGTACACACCGCGGGTGCAGCATGAAGTGGGGGTGAAAGCGGCAGACTGGTGCGGATCTGACCCCTCGCAGCCAAGCGTCCAGCCCCATGATGGCGTGCCCCTGCTGCAGGGGGCGTCACTGTTCACGTCTGTATGCGATTGTCGCCTCCTCGATTATCTTATGGTCTACAGGACAATCGGAAGTGAATACGAACCGCACACACGTGCTGCCCAGCGTGAAGTCATCCAGGACGCCCTGCTGGACACAGCCCGGCTACGTGGGGACGACTCCTGCCATACAGTCCTGTGCACCCCTGGGGTGGCGGCTGTGGGTCCCTGTCCTATACCCTACAAGTAGTACGTACCCTGGGAGTAGTAGTCGTGCGGGGCTCAGCCTCTCTGTGCATTCAGTGAATGGCAGGGGGCACAGTTCAGTCAGCAGATTATAAAGCTCCATTAACCCCAGAGTGGCCGGAGTCCTCACTATGTGTTATAATTATTAACCCTCTGTGACAGTGTATGACCTCCATCCTACTCTACTGGCGTGACGTACCTACAGGCATTCATCGGGGAAGGGCTGTAACCCTTTGGGTGTGTTACTGGGGCCTCGATAAATAAATAGCGGACAGAGGGTCCGGAGAGCCGCGAAGGAGGAGGGGAGGCATGGGCCCTTCACCTTCTGCCTAAGGATAAGGTGGTGGAGCGGACAGAAGGTTGGGGGCTGGTAATTATTCATGCCCCTTGCCCGTGCAGAGAGGAGGTTAGGGTTGTTGTAGTGTACGGGGAGCTTTGGATGGACCTGATGCCACAAGACGGGGATCTTCTGCAGCCCACCCTTGGCGGAGGGGAGCCGTCCTTCCAGTAACAGGGTACCCAGGACGATCGAGTTGCTGGGGTCGGAGTAGCGAGTGGCGCCCCCGGGTGTATTCGTTGTTTTGGTGAGGTGGTGCTCGGCCGCGTTCTGTGGAGTCATCTCCATGTGATACAATAAAGTCCTCTACCAGGTCCCAGTAACACCCTCCAGGACCGGCACCCAGCAGATCCACAGACCTACGCCTCGATCACAGCGGCCACTGCTTCAGTGACAACCATATTGTATCTGCAGGGGCCCACAGGAGCCAGATGATGGCGCTGCCACAACCAACATGGGTTAGGTTCACACTGACCACCTCTGCCCACCCTGCTCCATAACAGTGCATCATGGGAGGGATATGCTTCCCACCAACCCCATACACAGGGTCGTCCCGAGAGTGGCCCATGCGCGGCGCCGTCCCGAGAGTGGCCCATGAGCGCTGCCGTCCCGAGAGTGGCCTATGAGCGCCGCCGTCCCGAGAGTGGCCCATGAGCGCCGCCGTCCCGAGAGTGGCCCATGAGCGCTGCCGTCCCGAGAGTGGCCCATGAGCGTCGTCGTCCCGAGAGTGCTCCCATACACATTGTCATCCCGAGAGTGCCCCCATACACAGCGTCATCCCGAGAGTGCCCCCATTGACAGCATCATCCCGAGAGTGCCCCATACACAGCGTCATCCCGAGAGCGGCCCATACACAGCGTCGTCCCGAGAGCGGCCCATACACAGCGCCGCCCCGAGAGCGGCCCATACACAGCGTCGTCCCGAGAGCGGCCCATACACAGCGTCGTCCCGAGAGCGGCCCATACACAGCGTCGTCCCGAGAGCGGCCCATACACAGCGCCGTCCCGAGCGGCCCATACACAGCGCCGTCCCGAGAGCGGCCCATACACAGCGTCGTCCCGAGAGCGGCCCATACACAGCGTCGTCCCGAGAGCGGCCCATACACAGCGCCGTCCCGAGAGCGGCCCTTACACAGCGCTCGCCCCGAGAGCGGCCCATACACAGCGTCGCCCCGAGAGCGGCCCATACACAGCGTCGTCCCGAGAGCGGCCCATACACAGGGTCGTCCCGAGAGTGCCCCCATACACAGGGTTGTACCGAGAGGGCCCATGCGCGGCAGCGGCCCAGAGAGTGCCCCATACACCGCGCCATCCACAGAGTGCCCCCATACACAGTGTCATCCAGAGAGTGCCCTCATACACAGTGTCATCCCGAGACTGCCCCCATACACAGTGTCATCCCGAGAGTGTCCCATACACAGCGTCATCCCGAGAGTGCCCCCATACACAGCGTCATCCACAGAGTGCCCCCATACACAGTGTCATCCAGAGAGTGCCCCCATACACAGTGTCATCCCGAGACTGCCCCCATACACAGTGTTATCCCGAGAGTGTCCCATACACAGCGTCATCCCGAGAGTGTCCCCATACACAGCGTCATCCAGAGAGTGCCCCATACACAGCGTCATCCAGAGAGTGCCCCATACACAGCGTCATCCACAGAGTGCCCCCATACACAGTGTCATCCACAGAGTGCCCCATACACAGTGTCATCCAGAGAGTGCCCCCATACACAGTGTCATCCAGAGAGTGCCCCCATACACAGTGTCATCCAGAGAGTGCCCCCATACACAGTGTCATCCCCAGAGTGCCCCCATACACAGTGTCATCCAGAGAGTGCCCCATACACAGTGTCATCCAGAGAGTGCCCCATACACAGTGTCATCCAGAGAGTGCCCCACACACAGCGTCATCCAGAGAGTGCCCCCATACAGTGTCATCCCCAGAGTGCCCCATACACAGTGTCATCCCCAGAGTTCCCCCATACAGTGTCATCCAGAGAGCGCCCCATACAGTGTCATCCAGAGAGTGCCCCATACACAGTGTCATCCAGAGAGTGCCCCATACACAGCGTCATCCAGAGAGTGCCCCATACAGTGTCATCCAGTGAGTGCCCCATACACAGTGTCATCCAGAGAGTGCCGCATACACAGTGTCATCCAGAGAGTGCCCCCATACACAGCGTCATCCAGAGAGTGCCCCATACACAGCGTCATCCCGAGAGTGCCCCCATACACAGTGTCATCCAGAGAGTGCCCCCATACACAGTGTCATACCGAGAGTGCCCCATACACAGTGTCATCCCGAGAGTGCCCCAATACACAGTGTCATCCAGAGAGTGCCCCCATACACAGTGTCATCCAGAGAGTGCCCCATACACAGTGTCATCCCGAGAGTGCCCCATACAGTGTCATCCCCAGAGTGCCCCCATACACAGCGTCATCCAGAGAGTGCCCCATACACAGTGTCATCCAGTGAGTGCCCCATACACAGTGTCATCCAGAGAGTGCCGCATACACAGTGTCATCCAGAGAGTGCCCCCATACACAGCGGTCATCCCCAGAGTGCCCCATACACAGCGTCATCCCGAGAGTGCCCCATACACAGTGTCATCCCCAGAGTGCCCCCATACACAGTGTCATCCAGAGAGTGCCCCATACACTGCGTCATCCAGAGAGTGCCCCCATACACAGTGTCATCCAGAGAGTGCCCCCATACACAGTGTCATACCGAGAGTGCCCCATACACAGTGTCATCCCGAGAGTGCCCCAATACACAGTGTCATCCAGAGAGTGCCCCCATACACAGTGTCATACCGAGAGCGCCCCATACACAGTGTCATCCAGAGAGTGCCCCAAACACAGCGTCATCCAGAGAGTGCCCCATACACAGCGTCATCCAGAGAGTGCCCCATACACAGTGTCATCCCGAGAGTGCCCCATACAGTGTCATCCCCAGAGTGCCCCCATACACAGCGCCATCCAGAGAGTGCCCCATACACAGTGTCATCCAGAGAGTGCCCCATACACAGTGTCATCCCCAGAGTGCCCCTATACAGTGTCATCCCCAGAGTGCCCCCATACACAGTGTCATCCCGAGAGTGCCCCATACACAGTGTCATCCCGAGAGCGGCCCATACACAGTATCATCCCCAGAGTGCCCCCATACACGGTATCATCCCCAGAGTGCCCCTATACAGTGTCATCCCCAGAGTGCCCCCATACACAGTGTCATCCCGAGAGTGCCCTATACACAGTGTCATCCCGAGAGCGGCCCATACACAGTATCATCCCCAGAGTGCCCCCATACACGGTATCATCCCCAGAGTGCCCCCATACACGGTATCATCCCCAGAGTGCCCCCATACACGGTATCATCCCCAGAGTGCCCCCATACACAGTGTCATCCCGAGAGTGCCCCATACACAGTGTCATCCCGAGAGTGCCCCCATACACAGTGTCATCCCCAGAGTGCCCCCATACACAGTGTCATCCCCAGAGTGCCCCCATACACGGTATCATCCCCAGAGTGCCCCCATACACAGTGTCATCCCGAGAGTGCCCCATACACAGTGTCATCCCGAGAGTGCCCCCATACACAGTGTCATCCCGAGAGTGCCCCATACACAGTGTCATCCCGAGAGTGCCCCCATACACAGTGTCATCCCCAGAGTGCCCCCATACACAGTGTCATCCCGAGAGTGCCCCCATACACAGTGTCATCCCGAGAGAATGGTGGAGCAATCAGCAGCTTCATGCCCGTGATGAGGGGGCTGCAGGGGAGGGGGTAATGAAGCTACTCAGGATCAGTACAGGATAAGTAATGTATGTACACAGTGACTGCACCAGCAGAATAGTGAGTGCAGCTCTGGAGTATAATACAGGATGTAACTCAGGATCAGTACAGGATAAGTAATGTATGTATACAGTGACTGCACCAGCAGAATAGTGAGTGCAGCTCTGGAGTATAATACAGGATGTAACTCAGGATCAGTACAGGATAAGTAATGTATGTACACAGTGACTGCACCAGCAGAATAGTGAGTGCAGCTCTGGAGTATAATACAGGATGTAACTCAGGATCAGTACAGGATAAGTAATGTATGTACACAGTGACTGCACCAGCAGAATAGTGAGTGCAGCTCTGGTGTATAATACAGGATGTAACTCAGGATCAGTACAAGATAAGTAATGTATGTACACAGTGACTGCACCAGCAGAATAGTGAGTGCAGCTCTGGAGTATAATACAGGATGTAACTCAGGATCAGTACAGGATAAGTAATGTATATACACAGTGACTGCACCAGCAGAATAGGGAGTGCAGCTCTGGAGTATAATACAGGATGTAACTCAGGATCAGTACAGGATAAGTAGTGTATGTACACAGTGACTGCACCAGCAGAATAGTGAGTGCAGCTCTGGAGTATAATACAGGATGTAACTCAGGATCAGTACAGGATAAGTAATGTATGTACACAGTGACTGCACCAGCAGAATAGTGAGTGCAGCTCTGGAGTATAATACAGGATGTAACTCAGGATCAGTACAGGATAAGTAGTGTATGTACACAGTGACTGCACCAGCAGAATAGTGAGTGCAGCTCTGGAGTATAATACAGGATGTAACTCAGGATCAGTACAGGATAAGTAGTGTATGTACACAGTGACTGCACCAGCAGAATAGTGAGTGCAGCTCTGGAGTATAATACAGGATGTAACTCAGGATCAGTACAGGATAAGTAGTGTATGTACACAGTGACTGCACCAGCAGAATAGTGAGTGCAGCTCTGGAGTATAATACAGGATGTAACTCAGGATCAGTGCAGGATAAGTAATGTATGTACACAGTGACTGCACCAGCAGAATAGGGAGTGCAGCTCTGGAGTATAATACAGGATGTAACTCAGGATCAGTACAGGATAAGTAGTGTATGTACACAGTGACTGCACCAGCAGAATAGTGAGTGCAGCTCTGGAGTATAATACAGGATGTAACTCAGGATCAGTACAGGATAAGTAATGTATGTACACAGTGACTGCACCAGCAGAATAGTGAGTGCAGCTCTGGAGTATAATACAGGATGTAACTCAGGATCAGTACAGGATAAGTAATGTATGTACACAGTGACTGCACCAGCAGAATAGTGAGTGCAGCTCTGGAGTATAATACAGGATGTAACTCAGAATCAGTACAGGATAAGTAATGTATGTACACAGTGACTGCACCAGCAGAACAGTGAGTGCAGCTCTGCAGTAGTATACAGAATAAGTAAAGTATATAAAGTAAAGTATATATGTCAGCTGTGTTATATTTAGCTTCCCTTCCCCGTCCACTTCTGTAAAACAAATTTTACTTTTCTAGGAAGGTGTTCCTATAGCTGTCCTGGCAGCCATATTTCTTATCACTAGGGCTGCAACTATTAAATCGATGTTATCGATAATATTCGATAACAGGATTTGTTGTTGACGAATCCCATTATCGAATAATCGGCTGATTCGTTGCTATGCGGGCGGGAGTCGGCGGTCAGACGCTATGCTTGCTGGTCCCGTAAATCCCGCACCGCCACAGTTACGCTAACAAGCATCCGTAGTAGGCAGAGCGGCTGGCAGGGTTACGTCACTCACTGATGTCGCGTGCCTCCTCCTCACACCTTATGAATGAAGCAGGCGCGCGATGTCAGTGAGTGACGAACCCCTGCCAGCCGCTCTCCCCACTACGGAGGCTTGTTAGTAGGTACTGATACAGGGAGAGCGCAACTTTAGTTAAAGTTATAAAGAGGACCTTTCATCGGAAAAGAAGTATGAACTAAGTATCATGATACGGAGAGCGGCGCCCGGGGATCTCACTGCCCTTACTATAATCCCAGGGCGCCGCCTCCATTTCATGATACTTAGGCCTCTTTCACACTTAGCGTTTTGTTTTCCGGCATAGAGATCCGTCGTCGGGTCTCTATGCCGGAAAAATCCTGATCAGTTTTATCCCCATGCATTCTGAATGGAGAGAAACCCGTTCAGGATGCATCAGGATGTCTTCAGTTCAGGACCGGAACGTTTTTGGCTGGAGAAAATACCGCAGCATGCTGCGCTTTGCTCCGGCCAAAAATCCTGAACACTGCAGCGAAGGCCGGATCCGAATAAATGCCCATTGAAAGGCATGAATCCGGATCCGCCTTAAGCTAAGCGTCGCTTCGGCGCATTGCCGGATCCGATGTTTAGCTTTTTCTGAATGAGTTACCATGGCAGCCAGGACGCTAAAGTCCTGGCTGCCATGGTAAAGTGTAGTGGGAGCGGGGAGCAGTATACTTACCGCCTGTGCGGCTCTCAGGGCGCTCAGTGTGACGTCAGGGCGCCCACGCACATGGATCACGTAATCGCATGAGATCCATGCGCATGGGGCACTATGACGCCATTCTGGAGCGCCCGGGAGCCGCACGGACTGTAAGTATACCGCCTCCTCACTACTACTATGGCAACCAGGACTTTAATAGCGTCCTGGCTGCCATAGTAACGCTGAAAGCATTTTGAAGACGGGTCAGTCTTCAGATGCTTTCAGTTCACTTGTGTTGTTACGGATCCGGCGGGCATTTCCGGCGATGGATCCACACAACGCAAGTGTGAAAGAGGCCTTAGTTCATACTTTTTTGTCCACATGAAAGGTCCTCCTTAAGAGGTTAAGGATCACTGTTTAGAAATACTACGGTGAGCGGTGGGGCCCGGTGTATTGGGGGACATTGTTATGAGGGGGATCCACAGATGCCCCTCCCCATAACAGTGCCATCCACATATGCCCCTCCCCATAACAGTGCCATCCACAGATGCCCCTCCCATAACAGTGCCATCCACATATGCCCCATAACAGTGCCATCCACAGATGCCCTCTCCCCATAACAGTGCCATCCACAGATGCCCCTCCCCATAACAGTGCCATCCACATATGCCTCCATAACAGTGCCATCCACAGATGCCCCATAACAGTGCCATCCACAGATGCCCCTCCCCATAACAGTGTCATCCACAGATGCCCTCCCCATAACAGTGCCATCCACAGATGCCCCTCCCATAACAGTGCCATCCACAGATGCCCTCCCCCATAACAGTGCCATCCACATATGCCCCCAAAACAGTGCCATCCACAGATGCCCTCCCCATAACAGTGACATCCACAGATCCCCATAACAGTGCCATCCACAGATCCCCCATAACAGTGTCATCCACAGATCCCCCATAACAGTTACTTCCACAGATCCTCCATAACAGTGTCATCCACAGTGCCCCCATAACAGTGACATCCACAGATCCCCCATAACAGTGACATCCACAGATCCCCTATAACAGTGACATCCACAGTGCCCCCATAACAGTGACATTCATAGATCCCCCATAACAGTGTCATCCACAGATCCCCCTATAACAGTGTCATCCACAGATCCCCATAGCAGTGTCATCCACAGATCCCCCATAACAGTGACATCCACAGATTCCCCCATAACAGTGACATCCACAAATCCCCCATAACAGTGTCATCCACAGTGCCCCCATAACAGTGACATCCACAGAGCCCCCATAACAGTGACATC